>WUWR02000272.1:0-30850 GCA_009982885.2 Hyles vespertilio
AGTTAATATATATAAATATTTTGAAAACCATCAGGTGTTCATATTAAGGTGTAAGAGAAGGTTTGGACAACATAGGGTACGCTTTTAAGAAAAACTTGAATTGAAATTAAAATGATATACACCCTAAAAGGATACTGAGCATAAACAATCAAAGTTAATAAAAATAATTTTATGTATACAATATTAAATGAATTAACAAAAGTTATTACAAATATGCCACTTGTGAAGCTTCCATGCATAGAATATAGTTGGTAATACAATAAAGCACATTTAAGTAAAATGATTAGAAAATACGGATGCAATTTTATGATAAGAAACAAACAAATTTCTATTTCAGGATCTCATTTCACTCATATATATATATATATATATAATTATATATTTATTATATATAAACATTCCATGTAATATCTAATATTTTGACACGATCAACAGGTTCATATTAAGTATAAGCAAATGTTGGCAACATAGGTCTTTTTAAGAAAACCTGAATGCACTAAATGATTTACACCTGAAGTAGACTTGAGCGACCCTCAATTTAATTAATAATTTAAATTAAGATAATATTTATCAATTACAAATTTTTCTATATAACAAAGCTAAGGTTGAGTTTGACAACATACAGTTGAGGGTGCTGTGATCTGAGGATGATGATGATACTATTAGCTATTCTTATGTATAGTCTCCTTCTTTCTAAACTCATCCTTTTGTAACTTTTTCACGGCTTAGAGTTTCATTTCTAATCTTTAGGCCTGTCGCATTATTAATTTATTATTAATTAAACACATTGTTTTACCGCATTTAATTACATACACCAAAAAGTTCCATAAAAGCTCTTTATGATATACATATACCAGTAGTATCAATTTTTCTTTACTGAACTTACTATTCGGATACACGTAACCACTGCATGGATGGTAAATCTTACAATACTATATATACTCTGCCATTACAATTTTACTCAGTTTCTTGGAGGATTAATAAACCTATCTACATCAGTATATACTCTCTAACGAATTAGTTGGTGAGATGATCCCCTTACTTAATAGGGAGTTTATACGTTACTACACTCATTATTTTAGATTGACATTAAGAGCGACACATTGCGCCAGCAATCTTGGTGAGATTTGGTGATATATCTTTTCCTTAGGGATGGAGTTTCTATAAGCTTACTTTGCTCAGATAAGCTGTCAGTAGGACTAAATTTTGTTGTTCATTAGTTTATTAATTACTAACATTTTATCTCATCATCCGAACATTATTAATAAGGATTTTCCAGTTGTATATTATTATCATACTTTTTGAAGCTGACACAAAGGAGCAGTCCGGTTGGATTAAAAAGCAGTGCCCTTATCTTCCAACAACATTTCTATCGGACTTGATTACGCTCGGATACTTAGACACTTTACCCCTTCACAGAGCGCAAATCTGACCACAAATGTTTATTGAGTACATTATGCACAAATCTTCCGTGATAGAGGTTTGCTCCTTTGGATTGGGAGAGTCCAAACGCATAGACCTTAATTTTTTACAGCTTCATTCAGACATCTCTGGGTCAGCGTTACACGACACTGCATGTCAATTTGTTACCATAGCGGCAAAACATTTAACTTCAACAATCATTATGAATGTTAATTATTTCTGTGGAAAAATTATTATCAAAATTGGATTAATGTAGTATCCTGTTCTTGGAGATGGTGGATACTCTTGTATAAGCTGTGTGATGTAGCCACTTGCCGGCTAAAAATTGGGCGCAAGTTTGACCTGTAATGTATGAGCATTTTATTATTGTGTAGCAATATCAATATAAAGTCTTACTACTTATAACTTTTGACATCAGTTGCGCGCGGGCCGCTTAACGCGTGCACGTATCGTGTTATCTTCGGTGACCGTCAATTAATTCGTTAATAATAATGTGATGGACGAGTCCATCGCGGGCCGTCGCTATTGGATTGCAATGAGTGGGAAGAATACGTGACGATTGTGACCAATATTCATGCACTATAACGTACCGATAGATGTCAGACACCGATCTCGGGCATATTATGATATCACCGGACGGCGAACGGTTGCGTTAAGAGGAGGAAGGCGAACGGATGGTTTTTACATTATACAAAGCAAGGAAGAAGAATTATTTATGATACACATTAATATGAAGAGAGTGAACATCTTATATGTGTGGCATCCCATCAACTACTTCTCAGGCAATTGGTTTGCAAGATTTTGAAATCGGAAACATTCCAAATTAACAGATAAATATAAAAATCCATGCCGAGTGTTAATTACTTTTGAAGTGAAACAGATTGCAATAGTTAATTAATAATCAAATCTTATGGAGGATTTGGTTACGCTGTCTTCACCTAGCGCAAGTAAGCACAACATATGGCGTCGTCAATACTTAGAATGGCGTAAGTGTTATTAATTACTCAAAGCATTAATGTGAACCTAATTATAGCTGCAAGATTAAAACGTTGTCAAAATGGTGAATGTGGACAGTGAATCGTGCTTTTCAGTTTTAATGGCCCGACTTTACCATTTTAATCTACGGATAGACTGAGATTTAGGTGGAACGTATACCTTTCCAGTTGACTCAATGCTCAAAGTGCTGAAATATGGTCATTTGCAATACTTGTCAAGTAAGAAAAAAATTGCCCTAATGTGGACGAACTGAAACTGTGTCGACAAACGAATTTCATATGATACCCTTAGGGGTGAGCAGATTGCATTTATACAGATGTCTTTTTTCCTAAGAAAAAGATTCGTTCCATTATGAGCGAATATTGCACATTTACAATGTAGTCTAACCAAATATATAAGAAGCAAAGCTAATGTTCAGAAACAACAACACAACTTTGTGGAAGTTAGTAATGACGGTAGCTACCCACATTTAGTTGATAACGAAATAATAAGAACAAAATATAGTCAAACAGGAACTACAACCAAACAAATTAATGAAGAGCTTACAGTGATAGTGAAGTGGAATCTGACGATAAAGTAAATAATATACACTAGGAAAAGAGTAATCAAGAAGAAATAGATACCCAAAAAAGAAACAGAAAAGGAACATTGATGTCTGCGACAGAAACAAAATGTGAAGACACCAGAAGACAGTAACCAACCATATGCAGGAGAATGTCATAAGAAGACAAAAATTGACTTTTGGCACATACTATGGAAATTGAAAGAAGTTGTACTGTCTAAAGAAAGTTGAGAAGTGAATTGCAGCAAATATTAAAAATATTTTTTGAAGAAATAATATCATACCTTGTAGAATTAGTCAAACGTGAAGATTTTTTAAATAAGATTGTAAACACTATCTATAATGGATAATAATGCCCTACTCTTAAATGTTACTGGGACATCGGGCGCTGACTTTTCATTTGAGCAAGTTCTTAATATTGCTCAATGGAACTCTCAGAGCCTGATGCCCAAAAAGTATGATTTAGAGTTGTTTCTTTCACAAGAAAAAATCAGTATTTGTATAATTAGTGAAACGTGGCTAAATTCAGAGACTAGTATCAAAATAAAAGACTACAATATTTTTAGGAAAGACAGATTAGATTCGTATGGCGGAGTAGCTATAATTACACATAGGTCAGTCAAAGCTCATATACTTACATCCTATAAGTGTAAATAATTCAGGAATTGAAATAATATGCATTAAAATTTGTAATTGTAAGAATTTAGATTATATAACGTCCGTATATTGCTCCTCATCTGTTAGAACTACTCGAAATGACTGGGAGCATATATTTTCTCAGTTTTCAACAAAAACTATTATAGCCGGTGATTTTAATGCACACCATGCAAGTTGGTCATGTAAAACAGATCAAAGAGGATTGCAAATTCTTGATGTATCTTTTGAATACAATTATGTGCCACTTAATAACGGAGACAGTACCAGAATTAACTCTTTAAGTTAACTCTTTTTTGCAAGAATCTTCACCAGATATTACTTTTGTTTCCTCCGATTTAGTGATTTATTGGAAATGGCAGGTAACAAGAGAATCCTTAGGCAGTGATCATATGTTAATTAAGTACTCCATGCAATATATAGCTTCTGCCAGAAGAGGAAATCGCCGAAATTTTAAACTGGCGAATTGGCAATTATATCAGGAAATCCTAAAAAGTCAGGTTGATTATTCTATAATAGTTGATGTTAATAATATTCAAACCACATACAATTTATTTATGGGGGAAATTAGCTGTGCGGCTAACTGGAGTATTCCTACATTTAAGGGTTGTAGTGGACTTATACACAAGTTTAGTCCTAAGCCTTATTGGACTCCATCACTATCTGCGGCTATTGCTGAACGTAGTTTTGCACTTAAAAATTTTAGGCGCAATCCTACACCTAATAACTTTATATTATTAAAACAAAAAATAGCGAACGCACAGCGAATCCACAGACAGGCAAAAACAAAAAGTTGGCAACAATTCTGTAATAGTTTAGACGAGACGGTAAACACGTCAGAGATTTGGCGACGTATGCGTTGGTTGAAAGGTGTAAAAAACGAATATGTTGAAGCTCCTAAACACAAAAAAGAAGAACTTTTACGTAGCCTTGCTCCTGACACCGTTGAGCCTCAAATGCCATTATTTTTTTCTACAAACAGTTCTTTAGAAAGCAACTTTTCCATTAATTAATTAAATAATAGTATTAAAAAAAAAAAGATACGGCCCCAGGAAGTGATCAAATTAGTTATTCCATGATATACTACCTACCAACTGAAGCAAAACTATTGCTACTCAAGATACTTAACATGATTTTTAAACACTCCATAATACCAGACCAATGGCGTAATATAAAAGTAGTCCCTATACCAAAGCCGAATTGTGATAATGAGTTCAGGCCTATTTCATTAATGTCCTGCATATGTAAAATTTTTCATCATATGTTATGTAAGCGTATAGAGTGGTTCGTAGAAACCAATAAAATCTTAGCGCCTACCACAAGCGGTTTTAGAAAAGGTCAATCGTGTATTGACTGCTTAGTGCGATTAACTTCCCAAATTCGAAAAATATTTCAACTTTGACGGTTTTTCTAGATGTTCAAAGTGCTTACAATAATGTTTCCATAGAAAAATTAGTTTCAACACTAGATACTTTAAAAGTAGGAACTCAAATTTGTAAATATATTTGGTCTTTTTTAACCCGAAGACGGTTATTAATTAAAGATTCCATGGATAAGGACGAAATGTTTAGATGGACAGCGAGGGGTTTAGCTCAAGGTGATCCTCTCTCACCTTTATTATTTAATTTAGTTACTTATAAAATAGGTTTGGGGTATCAAAATGTTCAGACACTGCAATATGCGGATGATTTTGCTTTCTATACACAAAATAAAAATGTAGTTAATAGTGCACACGATATTCAAAATTGTTTAAACTCAGTTGTAGAGGACTTAAGAGAAATAGGACTAGAAGTATCCCCACATAAAACACAATGTTGTTTGTTTCGAAGAGGAAGGCAAAGTAATCAGTTAAATTTAACAATCAATAACATCCAAATAAAACCAGTAGATAATGTTAAATACTTAGGTATGTGGTTAGATAAATCTTTACTATGGCGAATGCATATTAATCAAACTCATGTTAAAGCTACAAAAATGGTCAACATTCTTAAAGTATTAGCAGGTGCATCTTGGGGCTTGCATCCCATTCATCTTAGAATATTATATAATGCTTTAATTCGAAGTAGGCTAGATTTTGGAAGCTTTATTTATGACACTAAAACACATTTAGAAAAAATTGACCGAATTCAAAACATTGCACTACGTACTATAGGCGGTTTTATTAGAACAACACCCATTCATGTCATGGAATATGAACTCTGCGTTCAGCCACTTTCCATTAGACGTCAAAATCTAGCCACGAAATATATTTCAAAAACCCAATCATTATTTGGTAATTTAACTGTTTCTCTCTTGGAAAAACTTTCATTAAACTGTCGAACAAGATATTGGAAAAACAAAAAGAAGCCATTGCATGTATCAGTTTTCGCAGAAACAAGAAGAGAAAGGTGCAATAAAAGTCAAACCCTTCAAATGTTTCAATTAAATACCTGGATGTCTAATATTAACACAGAGTTTATAAAGATAGATGTAGATGAAGCTCATGTACCTAAAAATCAATGCAATAGCTCACTATTAAAACACAATGTTATAGAAATGATTAATTGTAATTATAAAAACTGTTATAGGATATTCACGGATGGATCCAAAATAAATAACATGTCTGGGGCAGCTTTCTATGATCCCAATTGTAATGTCAAAGAGCTATATACAATTGTATCCCCTCATAATACAATAATGGCGGTGGAACTCTTTGCAATCTCAGAAGCAATATCGTATATCGCCACTTCGGATATTAAAGAGGTAGTCATATTAACAGATAGCCGAAGTGCTTTACAGCATATGCTCGATGTGTCTCTGTAGGAAGAGGTGCTTCGGTAGCATATGCCATAATTAAAAAAGTATTACTTTTGCAGAGTAAAGGTGTTAATCTGAGGTTGCAATGGATCCCATCGCATATAGGTATTCGAGGAAACTAGATTGTTGATAGGCTAGCGAAAGAATCCTTGTGTAATGGCACCGAAATTTACATAAGGCTAGAAAATACAGAAATTTTAAATAAATATAGATACAAAATATTTGAAAAATGGAAAATACATAGTGATAAGATATTTACTCAAAAAGGAATCTGATACCGAACAATCCAACAAGAACCTCCTCGAATACCTTTTTGTATGTTAAGTAATATGAGAAGACAGTTTGTCGTCGTAGCGCATAGACTCAGATCGGGGCACTTGCCTCTCAATAAATTCAAACATCTAATGAAACATACTGACTCTCCCAATTGTTCACTTTGTGGAGTGATAGAAGATGTCCACCACCTTCTACTTAATTGCACCCGAACTGAGTCTATGAGAGCAAATATGATAGATAAATTTTATGTAAATCCAATGGATACAGGAGTATTTCAGAGTATTTTGGCAGAACCGACGAGTATAATGGCTAAATATTGGTGTTCTACAATTTTTGATAAAATAATGTAGCTAGTTTCAATAATTATATGTACAATAGGTCTGACATAGTCGCAGAGCTACTCAAAGATCTTATATTAAATAAATAGAAAAAAAAAAAACTTTTGACATATTGATAACTTTTTGTGATTAGTGACCACATCAAAACAGAATCTTGATAGAAATTGTATACTTTAATTTACCTTCATTTTGTCATATGAAGTTGGATTAATGTGTTTCTCTGTAAGTTTGGTGCTTCTTGCTCGGCCACCAAAGCCATCCCATTTGTATAGACTTTCTATACATTCCCACTTTGCTCTTCGATAACCAATAAGGAGATGCTTTTTCTGAAAATTATTACGAAAACATTTTAACAAATGAGGTACATCATAGATATGATATAATTGGTAAGGGCCAATTTTGTAGCAAATGTCATTGGTGCAATTATTACTTCGTAAAAGTTCAGCATTGGAATCTGATATTAATGACTTAATAGCAGCAACATTAGCAGAGCCTTGATCACTAACTGTAGCTCTAACTATAAAACCAGATTTAAAAACTGCTAACACTATTTCTTTTATTATATTCTTTAAAACAAATGTTTTAACCCCATCTCGTGCAAAATAAAACGCTATCGGAATTTTCCAAGGAGAAAATAACCCTCTTAACATAAAGACTAAAGCTTTATCAGCTACATTATTTGTTCGTTTACCAGAACCCATATCTTCAAAACCCTCAATAACCCCAGTAAAATAATTAAAATTTAAGTTCTTTTTAATACTCATTTCATCAAACATTAAAGTGCATTGCCTGTCTATTGTAGGTTTATTTAATGCAGCATCTGCCAAATGTTTAAATATAAAGTCATTAATACCAGGCCTCAAAGGAATATTAGTAAGCAGGGAATTAATTCGCGACTTGCAAGGTAATGCTATATATTTTCGCAAAAATCCATAGCACTTAGGGCTTAACTTATATAACGACAAAGCAAATACTTTTTCGTCATTAGTATAGCGCCGACCTTTTAATGAAGTACCAGTCAAACGTAACTGTGAATCTACTAATAACTTTCCAAATTTACTTAATATGTTATATTTCTTTAAAAACAACTTAGTTTTAGGAGCATTAAGGGTTACTTTCGTCTTAAGCCTTGTTTTTTGCAATTGTGCAAGACGTAACTTATTTCTTAATCTGTTAATTGATGCACGTAAAATCTGCTTACGAGGGGTAGATTTATTTGGATCTAGTCTAATACGCTTAATTAACTGACATTTTACTTGACTACTACAGTTTCGTTTTTTTACATTAGACACAGCAAGGGTAGATGATGTGGATGGGGTAACACATATTTCTAGCTGTTCTCTATTAGGTGGTATGTAAGGGTCAACATGAGATATAGCACTACTACTAGGTTCATTACATTTAGATTGAAATGTATTTGAAACAACAGGTAACTCAGCAGAGTCAGAACTAATATCTGCTTTTACACTATTAAAGCATTCATAGTTTATAGTCGGTTGATTTACTATATCAGAAGGGACAACTACTTTAAAAATAAAAGGTTCTATATGGTCATTAGTGGGCGTTATTTCTAAATGTTTCTCTAAATTTATATTCAAGTTCAAACACGGAATTGCACAAGGTTTTAATTTTAATTTTTCATTAATATGTTCGGCAAGAAAATGTTTATGACAAAAACGAATACGGCTACGTTTAACAAAAGGTATGTTTTGTAAATATGGACAAACCCCTAACCACATTTCCCACCTTGCTTGGTTTGTGAAGGGTACACAAAAATATTTATTATTTGGTCCCCGAGTTTTACACCCGGGAACAATGCACTTATTTACCATAGTTCTTACAAAAATAACAAGTATTTTAACACAAATTCAATAATAAACTATTACTCGTTTGAGCCGGTAAACACTAAGGTCACTTAAGGCTATTTTATCTTTTACGAAAACATAAGCACACAAAATCAATAAAAAGGAAAAAAACCGCCTTTGATTGCAAACTGTAGCACCAGAATCCGTGATTAGAAAGTTATTAAATTCCAATTATAAGATTCGTTGTACTATGACTTGATCAAGGCACAAGAGAAAATGGCGGATGGCGGCAAACGAGACGAGATACGTTTGACATATCTTTCAATCCTAGTGACATAAAATACTACGTCACACACACACTAATATAAATATGAGTAAGATGAACGCCATCCATATTAAAATAGTGAGATAGCTAGCATAGCTTAACGTGCAACTTTTTTTATTCGGAGTTGGACGGGCCTGGACGATTTGTTTCTTTCGCATACAGGGTATATCTATAAAATACATGGATACTAGTGCTGGAAATCGATACTTTTCCGCAGTACCGATCTTTAAATAATTAGGGATGTCCCAAATGTCTGGTTTACATCGCTCCTTCAAATTTACCGGTTTTTGATACCGGTTTATCTGGTTGCACTCATGCATCAAATTTAATAAGGTATTTAAAAAAATTAAATCATTATCAGGAAAAGTAAATTTTATTTTATAATTTATTATTACATAATTTTAAAAAATATACATTACACATTTCGTCCATCTTACATTTAGTTTTAACCATGCATGGATCTTATATATTTTTTAATGTTTCCATGATTATTTACAATTTAGTGTAATTGCGTACAATGCTTACACATATATCTACTATTTTTATAAATAGAAAACAAATAATTATATAATTCAATAAATCATTGATGACTTTAGTTGTGATGTAAACAGTTAAGACATGTTCTATTTGGTTCAATTTAAATACAAGGAAACAGTACTCATGAATAGAATACACATTTTCAACATATTGCGACATGTGAGGCATTCCATGCATAATAATATATGTATTTGGTTATATCATATAAAGACACACTTAAAAGTTAAATATAATAATATCAGATGCATGCTAAAGACAAATAGACAATAAATAAATGGCCATAACGGGATACTGCAAATCAATAATATTAAAATAATTGTCATACAATTTAAAGCAAAAATGTTATTTACTTGACAAACATCAAGTAGGTAAATTTCAGGGTGTAGGAGAATGTTTACCAACATAGGTTTACTTTGATTTTCACCCTGAAAGGAGACTTGAGTGGCCACATTCAAATTTCATCTCAACAATTTTAATTTTAGGACAATGTTTCAATCAAGTAACAAAAATTATGCTATTAAAATAATGATAGTAACTATTATACAATACAATAAAGCTAAGGATTGAATTTGACTGGATACAATTAGGACCGCTGTGACCTGAGGATGATGATTACTACAATTGTCATTAAGTATGTGCTACGCCTCATTACTGACCTATGACTCAATTCTTTTGTGACTTTTTCACAGTTTAAACCTCCATTTCTATATCTTTAGGCATACGTTCGACATTATTTATTCTATTATTAAAATTACATTGTTGTCCAATATGCATTCTAACTACATACAAACAAAAGCTTTAATGAAATACTATTTATGACTATTACAATAATTATACTATGTAGTGTCAATATTTCTCTTTAATAAACATATTATATCGAGATAGACAAATATATATTTTTTTCTATATATATATAATGTATTTACTAACATACATTTTCATGAGGAATGTAGTTTTCTGTAAACTCACTTTATTCAGAATAAAGATGTTCAGGGAAGGAAAAAATTGTATAATATACCTAATATTTTGTCATCATCATTGGAACAATTTTTATATAATGATTTAAAAACTTTACACCATTTTTAAGCGCAAGTGACCACATATATATTATTGAATTCATATTAGGCACAAAATTCTTCAACAACAGAGGTTTTGCTTTCCTTTGATTGGGAGAGTCAAGTCAGATTGATAATATTTATTACACATACATTCCAGAATTAAATATGTTCAGAATCAAAGGACATAGCATGTGTCAACTTATTACCGATCCGGCCAAAACGAATTAAACTATCAAGCAAATCATTTATAAACAAAATATTTCTGCTGTGAAAAAACTATTATCAAAATTCACATTTTAATCCTTGAATAATCATGGTCTTGGAGTTGTAGAATGTCAGCCGTCCTTATAAACTTGTATAGTGATATAGCCACTTGCCGGCTAAAAACTTGGGCTGCAAGAATGACCTGGAATGTACATACATTCTAATTATTATTATGTAACAATAAACAATATCAAATCTATAGACATGGGTATCTGATTTAACTCTTATATTTCTCATCCCTCTAGTTGATATTCAGGAATTGAAAACAAAAACAAAGATTATTTTTTATCAATAATGGTGCTTTTAGTTTTCACCACTTAGCTGAACTTTGGTTCGATTGGGAAACTTATCTGAGCGGTAGAGTTTCGTACATGTAGGGGTTGTTCAAATTATTTTTCAAATTTGGCAAAATGTTACCCTGGTGTGGTTAGGAACACATGGTATAAATTAAATAGAATATTAAGTAAATATCACTCCGTTTCGACATGTTGAACAACTGTTGATAAAACAGACTTTCCTTAGAAATAATATACATTAATTATGACATTACCTTCATTTTGTAATAAGACGTTGGATTTATGTGTTTCTCAAGAAGTTTAGTGCTTCAAGCTCCAGCAACGCCATCCTTTTTGTATATGTTTTCAATACATTCCCACTTTGCCCTTCAATAGCCAGCGAAAAGAATATTTTTCTGAAAAATTATTACCGATATGGTAATAATTTTAATAAATGAGGTACATTATTAATTTGATACATGTAATTGCTTGAACACAATTTTGAATCAGATATCATTAGTGCAATATTTAATATGTTCAGTTAGGAATTGGGTATTAATGACTGAACAGCAATTAGCAACATTAGCAGAGCCTTTATCACTAATTGTAGCTCTAACTATGAAACAAGATCAAAAACTTCCAAAATTATATCTTTAATAATATTCTTTAAAACAAAAGTTTTAACTGTAGTTTAGTCTATAGTTGGTTGATCTACTCTATCACACACGGCAACTGCTTTAAAAATATAAGATTCTGTGAAGCTATTACTGCGCGTTTAACTAAAAGTTTCTTAAAAATCATATATAAGTTTATGCACAGAATTGCACAAAGGTTAATTCTAAGTTTTTCGTATTTATATCTTTCGAAAGAAATCATTTATGACAAAAACGAATATCGTCGCGTTTAATAAACGCAATCTTTTGTAAATAAGTAATTAAACTCCTTACCAGTGTCCACATCAGGCCCGTCCAACTCCGAATAAAAAAAGTTGCACGTTAAGCTATGCTAGCCTGTGGTACAATGTCCCACTTCAATTGAAGTGAGGTGTGTGTGAGGCGTCTTGACGCTTAGTTGTGAATTATTTTGCCTCACGGCTCGCGCCAATGAAATGACATTACAATTAGTACACCAAATATGAAATGGTAGGTACACATTATAAAGTTGAGCCGCTCTTACGGTTTGACGTCATGTAGGTACGGGACAAATGTACTGCCTCTTGTATGTCCTACTCAACTAATACTCAACACTATAAGTAGTCTGTGTTCCACTGTGTTCTGAGCAAAGTTCTGAGGCGTAGACGGAGAAGTTGTTTGGCATTTTAATTTTTTTGGTCTGTGTACTGTGTAGCTTTTGATTAACACAGAAAAAACGGTTTGTAACTGTTACACATTTTGAACCTAAAATTGTGCACGAAGTCTTGAAGAATTTCACATTTTTTTCAGTTTAATGTGTTTTCCACTGCCTGACATTGGTAGGTTTGTGTTGGTTCGTATAGGGGCGAAAGGGTTTCGGTTTCTTTAAAGATAGCCTGCTATGAGATCCTCAGGGCTTAGAGTACGTTGTTTTAAGCACATAACATTTCTGAAATTCGAATTCTCAAAATTCAAACATGATCCATTTCAGCCGGTCTATCTGTCATTTTTAACACGCTTTTTGTTAGTTTTAGACTATTTGCGTAAAATATAATACGGGGCGATAGCTTCTGGCATGTAAAAGACGTGTATACTTTGGAATATACTAACTTAAACACACATTTACCTAATTGACCAATCTTGTTTCCTTTCATTTGTTGTTAAATTTCATTCTGTATGATGTTTTCTGTTTTATATTGTGCATTTTGCGCTTGGAATCCTGAGATACTGGTTATTGTGGCATTCTACAGCTGAGAGTTTTTCGGGTTTTGTGTACGTGTTACATAGTTGCCCTTTAGGCTACAAAAGGAATTGATTGGTTGGTATGCCAGTTACATTTGGACAGGTGTTTTAATAACCAGTGAGTTAACACTTCGCCATCCTGACAATGTGCATGTTTGCATTCACATTGGCAATAGAAAATCTCTTAATTGGTCATGCTTAGCTTTCATGTGAATATTGTCTATAGTAAAACAAACTTTCTCATAGTAAATACACAAGTATAACTAAAACTTTGAGCTTGGGTTGTTTTGTCTCGTTGTAACATGAATTTCTGATGATCAGCAGTCACTAGCCAACCTGACATATTGAATTTTTCCAGGAAATGTTATATTGTAATATGTATTCTGTAATATAAATAATGTTTTCATTGATTTTTCGTTTTAAAAAGATTCCCCTGGCTATTATTTGTACCTGGTCACAAACTAATGCCACCAGTATAAACCTACATACATTCGTGTACTTTTGATACAATTTCTTTTATTTGGTAACAAGGTTTAGTCCTTTGTGTTGCACTTAGGGAGAAAATATATGAAATTGGTTGTTTGTAATTGAACCACCAATTGTAAGAAGGGAATAAATCCAAAAAATAGGAACGGAGATAACTAAAAAAACTTAGTAACTTTTTGCTTTCAACTTATAGGACATCAATGATTATTAAGAAAATATCAATCCTGATTTATTCACTGACAGACCTGCCTTAAATGTATAATATTTATTTATGTGTGTTCATCGAAATGTGTTGGATTTATTCCCTTCTTCCAATTTATCATATAATTCTTAAGATAAACCATATATTACATGCTTTTATTGCATTTGCTTTAATAGTATACAATAATTGTATACTGGTCCAGGTACAAAATAATTTGAAATAATAGACAATATAATGACAAAACTATTTATTTATTACAAACTTGTAAAGACACTCTGTTATCCTTCTATTCTTCATTTTCGGATCTTGTAATTGGCTAGGTCAGAATTATATCGTAGAAATCTTTGAATTCGTCAGGAATATATTGGATTATTTTTTGTATGTCATTCATTTTTTTCTCATTTATGGGTATTTTAGTGACATATGCCAGAGTTTCAGGTATTTTCGGGTTTGTAGAAGGTTTTTGGAGCAAAAATGTAGCTTTAATGAAACCATCAATAAATTCAGAACATGTCAAGTAACCTTTATGACTTGAACTATACTCAAAGCTTCTATATTGCGAAATTTTGAATGTCGTAGCCTCGTCTAATGACTTACAGGTTTTCTTAAAACATTGCTGCCATGAGTTTTTAAAATCAAGTATGTCGTTTGAAGAAACAGGTTTAACTGAAAAACCCCTGATTTTTGCTGCCAAAATAAGATTATTAAATTCATTTGGAACGTAAATTCTGTCTTTTCTCCTAATGAGTCTTTTCGCTGTCCCAAAATTTCTGTCAAACTCTAAAAATGAATGGCCACGCACAGGAAAGTATTGGTATATTTTCTCAAAACGATTTTTTGCAACAAGAGTGAGAAAGAATCTTATAACGGTATTATTCCTATTTTGTCCCCCGCAATCATCGCTAAAAACGTGTAGTTCTTTGACAGAGGGATCCATGTTTTGTATCGTTTTCCACAATAAGCTGCATACTTCATCTGGGCCCCTTTTAGCTTCACCCTCATGGTAAGTGTAGAAATCAGCTGAATTCGTCTTTAAGTCATGAACACAAAAGCCATAGTTTTCTTAAATAAAACATCTCTTCAACTGGAATCTTAGGACTGGGCAGATTTTGCATATAATCAAATACAATGGCTCCTACATCTTTTCTTTCCTCACACAAGGCCAAAACTTCTTTCTGCTTATTATAAAACTTTTAGCACATTTAAGATGTATGATTTTTTCTGCAACCGCCACTCTCTTCGCATTCTCATTGAGAGATGAGCTTTTTATTTTTGCTTCGAGTTCTTCGCAAGTCGAACAAACGTCTACTTGTGGCCGACTAAATCTGTAGCCATGATTATCATTAAAATATTTTACGCATTGATAATGGGGGTATATGTTTGCTGCTGTAATGAGATTATTTTAGTGGAAACGACCGAATATGTTCGTCAATAGCCGTGATTGCTTCGTTTGATAAGACGTTACCTCGATTACGATGTCGCCGGCGTTTATCTTCCGGTAGTTTTCCTTCTGATTTAAGAGAGGTAAGGCGAAAAATAGCCTTACTTTTTATAGCATATAAAATGGAGAAAGCTTGACGGCATACTCGAATTTTTTTATTTTCTTTCATTGCAAAATATATGAAAGTACTATCACGTTTTTTTTGGATTTTCGCGTTTTGAACGGCGGCGATTAATCTTTGCGTATTCAATGAGACTCATCATACAGGGTATATCAAGACTGCTACCGAAAACGAAGCCGGGTGGTAGTTTAAGCGACTTCAGACACAATGCAACAGAAAAAGTGGCAAAAAAAAAGCGACAATTTTTTTTTGTTATTTTTTTCCTTTGACCATATTTGGGTGGTAAATGCATTTTTTCCTAAAATAACAGTGTATACCCTTTTATTTATAAATAATTTAAGGTATAAAAGAGTTGAAGTTATTATTTTAGCCAAATTTACCACCAAAAAATGACGATGCATAAAAAATCATAAAAATAACTGTCGCGTTTCTTTGCGAAATTTTTAGTTGCTTTGTGTTTGTAGTCACTAAAACTACCACCCGGCTTCGTTTTCGGTAGCAGTCTTGAGATACCTGGTATATATGTCCTGTTCATTTTTCGGTCGTCCATTATAAACCGATTCAAACAACTGCTGTTTTTCTTCAGTACTAAACTGCTGAGTGTAGTTTCTTTTACAGAGACAGTTACTATTACTGTTAGATTTAGCTGACACTAACCTCCCTGTGCTTGCACTCCATAAGATTGACCAAGTAGACGCTGTGACTTCTGTTTTTCTTTTTTATACAAATGGATATTTCTAACACCTCTTTTCTTCTTTTTCGGAGTCTCAGCTTTTGACTCGTTATCAGTTGAATCGTTAAAGCTACTTTCACTGGTCATATTTAAACTTTAATATTGAAATATTTTTATAGGTTAATAATCTCCTCGACGCGACGCTAAACGAATGTAGCGTCAAATACAACTAAAATGGCGGGTATTAGATCGCTAGTATGACGCCCCCTACCACTATGTGATGCGATTTTGTTTATCGAATAAAAAAGAGGCAAAAAGAAATATTATTTATATACACGTAAAGTTGATAGTTGGAAGAAGCGAATAAAGGAAGGATTTGTTTCCTCCTTCCAACTACCAATTTTTTTAGCCCCATGAATCTATACGAAATGAATGGACTTTGTTTCTTTTTTCGAACTCACAACTTAGCCCTACGTCTAAAGAATGCAAGAGTGTATAAAAGTGAATATGTCGAAAAGTGGCGTTTATTCCCTTCTTCTAATTGGTGGTTCAATTATACATTACACCAGACATCATAAAAACTTGTATGGTTTTCAAACTCTTGTATTATTTTGTTCAAATTGTCTGCATCTTCCTATATTCTGTCTTTTCGTGACTGATAGCAATATTCAGTTTTATTGACATCTCGTCAAACATTATGATGCAGAGCCTGTGTTGGTTTTTCATTTTATATGTCATGTTTTGGTAAACATACTTTGTTGTTTACTTCCGGTTAGATTTTTTTAAAGCTTCATTCCAGAAATCTATATTTTCAGAATTACAAGACAATGCATGTGTCAATTTGAAACTATAGCGGCCAAAACCATTTAAACTATCAAACAGATCATTTATAAAAGTAATTCTGTCTGCCGTGAAAACAATATTATCAAAATTTAGATTAAAAGTAGAATAATCATGTTCTTGGAGATGTTGAATACTCTTCATAATTTACATTAAAATGGCGGGAACTTATTTGTACTCCTAATATTATTCGCTCCAGGCGTGACCTTAACCAGTTCGAGCAGGCTTGGTCATAGTATACGCTTAAAGGTTTCATAACGCCATCATCAAAGGACTGGAGCTTATGGGTGCAGTGCGGGGGAAAGCAAAGCATAACAACGCCAATCTTGTGTGCATATTCAATAACTGATATGTTTTGCGTATGTGTTACATGACCATCTAACATAATCATGCGCCATCAGGCGTGACCTGAGCTGAGGTAATGATGACTATAACTAGATATTACTATGTATTATGTCTCCTTACTGATCTATAATTCAATCCTTTTGTACCTTTGTCACGGATTACAGTTTCCATTTCTACATCTTTGGGCCTGTGATTGACGTTATTAATTCTATTATTAAAATTACAACACCATTGTTTAACCTGCATTCTAATTACGTACAACCAAAAAGATTTCATGAAAGACTCTTTACGATTATTACAATTATACCATACAGTATCAATATTTTTCTTTAATTTCAGAATAAACGTAAACACTGCAAATGGGTTGGTAAAATCTTATCAATAATATATACTCTGCCAGACAATTTTACTCAAGTTCTTGGAAGGATAATACAATCTATCTACATCAGTACTATACTCTCTTAAACGAATGTATAGGTGAGATGACTCACTCTTACTTAAAAGGTAGTTTATACAGTTACTACAATCATTACATTTTAAATTTGACATTACAGATCGACAAATTGCGCCAGCATTATATGGTGTAGATTTGTGTTGATATATATTTTCATTAGGGATGGAGTTTTCTATAAGAATACTTTCCTCAGAATAAATATGTCCAGGGTAGGAACTAAATTTTTGTTAATTAATTTAAGATATTTAATGTACCTAACATATTATCGTCATCATGTGAACAATTAGTATATGATGATTTTCCAGTTGTAATATTATTATTCAATAATGTTTTGAAGGCTGATACAAAATGAGTGCAGTCAGGATTGGTATTAAAAGTACCATGTGCCCTTATCTGTCCCAAAAAAGTTTTCTATCGGATCTTGATTAAGACGTCGGAGACTTTAAGACTACACCAACAGAGCGCAAATCTGACCAGAAATGTTTTATTGAGTTGAGATTATGCACAAAATGCTTCAGTGATAGAGGTTTTGTTTCCCTTGGATTGGGATAGTCAAAACACATAGACAATTGTTTTTATAGCTTAATTCCAGAAATCTATATGTTCAGAATTACAAGACAATGCATGTGTCAATTTGAAACTATAGCGGCCAAAACCATTTAAACTATCAAACAGATCTTTAATAAAAGTAATTCTGTCTGCCGTGAAAACAATATTATCAAAATTTAGATTAAACGTAGAATAATCATGTTCTTGGAGATGTTGGATACTCTTCGTATTAACTAGTAGTGATGTAGCCACTTGCCGGCTATAAACTTGGGCTGCAAGTTTACCTGTAATGCATGTGCATTTTAATTATTGTATCACAATAATAATATAAATCTATACTAAAATATAATTTTTGACATGTTGATCACTTTTTGTGATCAGTGACCACTTCAAAACAGAATCTTGATAGAAATTGTATCCTTTAATTTACCTTCATTTTTTCATATGAAGTTGGATTTATGTGTTTCTTTGTAAGTTTGGTGCTTCTTGCTCGGCCACCAAAGCCATCCATTTGTATACACTTTCGATACATTCCCACTTTGCTCTTCGATAACCGACGAGGAGATGGTTTTTATGAAAATTATTACGAAAACATTTTAACAAATGAGGCACATCATATATGTGATATAATTGGTTGGGGCCAATTTTGTAGCAGATGCCATTAGTGCAATTATTACTACGTAAAAGATCAGCATTGGAATATGATATTAATGACTTAATAGCAGAGCCTTGATCACTAACTGTAGCTCTAACTATAAAACCAAATTTAAAAACTGCCAACATTGTTTCCTTTATTATATTCTTTAAAACAAAAGTTTTAAACACATCTCGTGCAAAATAAAATGGTATCGGAATTTCCCAAGGAGAAAATAATCCTCTTAACATAAAGACCAAAGCTTTATCAGCTACATTATTTGTTTGTTTACCAGAACCCATATCTTCAAAACCCTCAATAACCCCCAGTAAAATAATTAAGATTTAAATTTGTTTAATAGTCATTTCATCAAATAATTTATAATGCAGCATCTGCCAAATGTTTAAATATAAAGTCATTAATACCAGGCCTCAAATGAATATTGGTAAGCAGGGAATTAAATCGCGACTTGCAAGCTAAAAGCATGAATGCTAGACTCATGAGGAGAAATAAAACTTCACGTAAATCACATATTGGGTTGGCTGCAATTGTTGTGTTTGTTTTGTTGCTAATAAGGCCCGGTACGGCCAAATTTTGTAGCTGTCGTCGTCTAATATTTGTACCACCTTATATAGACTTATATGGGTCGGCAGAAGTTTTTTGCTTTTCACATTAGTAAATTGAGTTTTGGTAAATTTTTACTAAATTTAACTTGTTAAATACATAAGCATAGCTAAAACCTCGACCTTGGGTCGTTTTCTCTCGTTGTTACATGAATTTTTGATGATCACCAGTCACTTTGCCCAACCTGACATATTGATTTTTTCCAGGAATATGTTTTAGTTTAAATATGTATTCCGTAATATAAATAATGTTTTTATTTTTCGTCTTAAAAAGATTCCCCTGGTGTCATTTATTTATTTATTTATTTATTTGAACAGTACGATTATTTAACATCAATTACACTATTCAATTACCTATTATAATATACAGAACAAAACATAAAACTTAACAAATTTTAACGTACACTACAAACTTATACTAAAATAATAATATTCATTTTATATATACCTATACCGGGTATATCAAGACTGCTACCGAAAACGAAGCCGGGTGATAGTTTAAGCTACTTCAGACACAATGCAACAGAAAAAGTTGCAAAAAATAGCGTCAATTTTTTTTGTTATTTTTTTTCCTATGGCCATATTTGGGTGGTAAATACATTTTTTCCTAAAATAATAGTGTGTATCCTTTTATTTATAAATACCCTAAGGTATAAAAGAGTTTAAATTATTATTTTAGCAAAAACTATTGATTTACCACCCAAAATTGACGATATTTAAAAAATCATAAAAAATAATTGTCGCGTTTCTATGCGAAATTTTAATTGCATTGTGTTTGTAGCCACTAAAACTACCACCCGGCTTCGTTTTCGGTAGCAGTCTTGAGATACCCTGTATAAATAATAGATAGCTTACTGATGAATATAATTTTCACTAAAATTAAGACAATTCCTAACAAGCGGCTTCCATTCGTCGTTGAAAATATCGAATTGCGGGTAAGCTTCCATGAAAGCATTTAGCTGATTAAGAACTCTCGGGACTGGCGACATGGCTCGTGCCACCGTACGACAAACAGGCGTCGCAAACAACTTGTGTCTTCTATTTCGGAGATAGTTGTCAGGAGTATAGATTTGTATCAACTCACTGTGAATATCCGGCGCGGCGCATCGATCATACTACGGCATATTTTAATCATACAATCAATTGGTCATAACTTCTTCTTGTCTCAAGCAAATTATATCCTAGACATCCTAAAAGGTATTTTGTTGGGTACATATATGGATAGTAGCCCAAGACAAATTTAAATCGAAATCGCAGAAAAGCCTTCTGTACCTTTTCTAGAACAAAAGAATATGTCTTTTCGTGCGGGTTCCATACGCATGAACTTGCTTCAAGCTTACTTCGTACCAATGTGCTATATAAAAGTTTAATGATTTTGGTGTCCTGGAAGTCCCGTGCATTTCGTAAGACGAAACCAAGGCGCTTGAAAGATTCCGTAGCAACATTAATTATGTGATTGTGGAAAGTGAGACTTTGGTCGAAAGTGACTCCTAGATCTTTGATAAGCGTGGACCTAGTAATAGCATTACCGTTGATGTTGTAATCAAAGGTAATAGGATGTCGTTTGCGACCAAAACTTACGACGAAACATTTTGTTGGATTAAATTCCTCTTATTGACTACACTCCAGTTATAACAGCGTCTATGTCAGCTTGAAGAGCTATGAAGTCGGCTTCAGTATTGACGTTTATAACATATACTAACATGTTTATATCTTGTCTATTATTTGTACCTGGTCACAAACTAATGCCACCAGTATAAACCTACATACATTCTTGTACTTCTGATACAATTTCTTTTATTTGGTAGCAAAGTTTAGTTCTTTGTTGCACTTAGGCAGAGTTTATATGAAAATCATAAAAACTTGTATGTTTTTCAAACTCTTGCATTATTTTCTTCAAATTGTCTGCATCTTCCATATTTTGTCTTTCGTGACTGATAGCAATATTCAGTTTTATTGACATCTCGTCAAACATTATGATGCAGAGCCTCTGTTGGTTTTTCATTTTACATGTAATTTTTTTTTAAACATACTTTGTTGTTTACCTCCGGTTAGATTTTTTTACAGCTTCATTCCAGAACTCTTTATGTTCAGAATAACAAGACAATGCATGTGTCACCATTTGAAACCATAGCGGCCAAAGCCATTTAAACTATCAAACAAATCATTTATAAAGGTAATTATGTCTGTCGTGAAAAAATATTATCAAAATTTAGATTAAAAGTAGAATAATCATGTTCTTGGAGATGTTGGATACTCTTCTTATAAAGTAGTAGTGATGTAGCCACTTGCCGGCTATAAACTTGGATTGCAAGTTTACCTGTAATGTATGTGCATTTTAATTATTCTATAACAATAAATATTATAAAATCTATACTAATATATAACTTTAAGTAAAGTAGTAAGTGCGTGGTGGCCTGTTGGTAACGGACTAGACGCGGCTGCCCACATGATCACGGTGGTCGCGGGTTCGAATCCCAGGGCACACCTCTGACTTTTCGGAGTCATGTGTGTATTGATAGTCAATCACCACGCACTAAAACGGTGAAGGAAAACATCGTGAGGAAACCTGCATACCATAGCGATTTATAAGAATTTCTATGGTATGTAAGTCCGCCAACCCGCACTAGGCCAGCGTGGTGGACTATATCGCTTAGCCCCTCTCAATCGCACTGTCGATTGTGGAGGAGGCCCCGTGCCCTGCAGTGGGACGTATATGGGCTGATACAATATATAACTTTTGCATGTTGATCACTTTTTAAATTAAATTAAATTAAAATATGCTTTATTGTACACCAAGATAAAATACAATTTACAGAATAATCACACAAAAAATATGTACAATGGGCGGCCTTATCACTAATAGTGATTTCTACCAACAGCATTATTGTACGATACATTATGTTTTCATGCGATGGCCAAGTCGATCCATTTATTTAAAACGTAAAGAATTTTTAATATTGATATGGCAATAACTAACGTAATAACTTTATATAGAAGGTCCCTTAAGGACTAAATAAATTAATCGACTTGGTATTACATGCATCTCACAACTTTTTGCGGTAGAAAACCTGAGCTGCGAGACTTGGAATTTTTTTACAGGATGTTTTTGATGGGATCATATTTGCGCAGACCAAATATAAATCTTATACAGAAATTTTGAAGTCGCTCAAGCTTTTGTGGATTTTATCATGAAGGACCTGTTTCAGACTCATTGTTTGCTAGCGCTACGTTTGTGGTTGATGCAGCTAAAAAATCTGAATCAGTACAGTTATTCTGATTGAAAGACCATATGCCACTTTTTGGAGAGCATTGATTGCTGTAGACATTGTTGCAGCTTGAATATATGTATTTGTAAATAGTTCGCTTATTTCAAATGTTATTATTCGCTCCAGGCGTGACCTTAACCAGTTTCGAGCAGGCTTGGTCATAGTATACGCTTAAAGGTTTCATAACGCCATCATCAAAGGACTGGAGCTTATTGGTGCAGTGCGGGGGAAAGCAAAGCATAACAACGCCAATCTTGTGTGCATATTCAATAACTGATTTGTTTTGCGTATGTGTTACATGACATCTAACATAATCATGCGCCATCAGGCGTGACCTGAGCTGAGGTAATGATGACTATAACTAGATATTACTATGTACTATGTCTCCTTACTGATCTATAATTCAATCCTTTTGTAACTTTGTCACGGATTAGAGTTTCCATTTCTACATCAGTAGGCCTGTGATTGACGTTATTAATTCTATTATTAAAATTACAACACCATTGTTTAACCTGCATTCTAATTACGTACAACCAAAAAGATTTCATGAAAGACTCTTTACGATTATTACAATTATACCATACAGTATCAATATTTTTCTTTAATTTCAGAATAAACGTAAACACAGCAAATGGGTGGTAAAATCTTATCAATAATATATACTCTGCCAGACAATTTTACTCAAGTTCTTGGAAGGATAATACAATCTATCTACATCAGTACTATACTCTCTTAACCTTCAAGCGGGCGCGCGGTCATTTGTAACGGGAGCGGGCGCGCGTAACCGAAAAGACCTATGGGATGAATAAGACAAATAAAGCACTAATTATTCGATATTCTCTTATTTATTTGTACTCAGATACATTATGATTGTGTTTAAAGTGTAATTTGTCAAAAAAAGTAATTAAATTATGAAAAAGAAACAATTTTTACATTAATAAACATAACTCAAACATTCTATAAATCAAAACAAAAATTAGGAACACAAACCCTTTTTTATATCTAAGACTAGTATATATACCTAGTCTAATAATAAAAATTCAAAATAAGAATAATAATAATTAACTTTTGGTTTAGTTTTCATTGGAATCAGTTTCTTCGTTCATATAACATTGATTGCAAATAAATGTTGTATGACTTCTGCAAATATTTTTCATACATAAGTTACATTGCGTTTTTGATTGCCTCCTTTTTTTGGCTGGACATATTTTACAGGTTCCTCTGCATGTGCCAGAACTACTGCTTCTGCATCAGCAGCACTATCCTCCATATTCAAATGCTCCCTATATGTTTCTTTTTAGTTTTCTTGGAAGGCCTGACATCGTTGATCTTCTTTGGACATACTCTTTTATCAATTCAATGCCTAATGCCCGTAAATACATTCGCCTTTTCCTTAGAATGACATTATTTGCCCTCAATATCACCATACTATTTATTCCTGCAATATCCAGGAGACGAAAGAAGAGTGTCAATGGCCATCTATTATTCTTCCTTGAAACCGAATACATTTTTGCTTTTTTATCGACTTCATCAACACCCCCCTTTGTTTTATTGTAAAAAGTAATGATGCTAGGTTTGCGCTTTTCATTTGTACTTTCATCTATTTCTGCAGCACAGTGAAGTGATGATATAAGAACTACTGATCTTTTCTTTTTAGGTACGTAAGACACGAGTGTAGATGTATCTGAAAATCCAAATTGACTTGAATATTCAGGTTGGTTTTTATCTATAAAGCAAGGAGGTATTTCTCTCTTGTTCTTACGCATGGTACCCACAACAGAAATTTTATAATCCTTGGCCAAATCGTTTATCAACGGCACACTCGTATACCAATTGTCGATGGTAAGGTTTCTTCCAGTGCCAGAAATCGGTGTAATTAGCCTCTTTACGACGTCTGCCGCAGCATTACTCAATTGATATGGGCCTTCAGGCTGCCTGCCAGCATAAAGTTCAATATTTAGAACGTAAAACGTAGCAGCATCTACTAGTGGATACAGTTTGATTCCGTATTTGTCGGGCTTTGATTTCATGTACTGTCGGAAAGGACATTTTCCTCGAAAGCCAATCATCATCTCGTCGATTACAACATTCTCTCCCACTGAATATGGCAAAAGACAGTTTTGTGTAAACATATCTAAAACTTCTCTTATTGGTGCAGCTTTGTCTAAAGTTCGACGAGCTTGTCGCGTAGTAGCATCATCAAACCGCAATGAATTCAGTAGAAATTTTACTCTTTTCACTGACATAGTAGTAGGAAAAATAGGTATACCTGTTCCATCACTTGCATATAAATCTTCTAAATTGGCGTGTGCATGTCTTCAAGGATCCTGCTATGTACAACAATCCGAAAAGTGCTCGAATTTCTACCGCATCAGTTGGTTTGCAGTCACGTATTCTGTTATACGATTGCGCCTTTTTTTGAATAAATTCGTTGGTATATCTAACAACTTTTTCAATAATATTCTCTGAAATGAATAAACTCCATGCTTGCGTAAATGTTGTTGCTCCAACACCATTTCTCCGAATACCCGCATCTTCCGTCAGAACATTTGCACTTGACGTCTCACTCTGTTATTGTTAGTATTTTGCCACTTCGTTACTTTATCGCGTCCTGTAAAATAGCTATTTATTACTGAAAGTGGCAAATCATCCTCTTCTTTCGTCTGAGCAGTTTGACTCCTCAGCAGATCGAGGTTCCTCTGCCACGATGTGGTCGGAATTTTCAGAGCCATGGTCGCTGAGCTCTGATTCACTCTCTTCTTCGTCTTCTCTTAGTAATCCTCGATTGCACTTTGTGATAACTGTCCTACGACTCATTGCTATATAAAAATCCAAAATAAATTAGATAATATTGAATAATGTCCGAAGAACTATTACAAGCATGAACGAGTGTATGTCGCGTTGAGCGTCGCGCGTAATCTTTTCGACGACAGGCGCGTGTAATCTTTTCGACGACTACGCCGGGACTAAAACAATTGCGATCTGCGGAGTGGGAAGAGCGCCTCGAGCGACGGTTTATTGTTTATTTTACTCCCAATGACATAGCGACAGGCTACTAGGAATGAGAAATTAATGTGGTGGGTAGTAACAATAATATAAACAAAAATGTACTAAGCGCGGTCGATCGACTACGCGCGCCCGCTTGAAGGTTAAGAGAGGTAAGGCGAAAAATAGCCTTACTTTTTATAGCATATAAAATGGAGAAAGCTTGACGGCATACTCGAATTTTTTCATTTTCTTTCATTGCAAAATATATGAAAGTACTATCACGTTTTTTTGGATTTTCGCGTTTTGAACGGCGGCGATTAATCTTTGCGTATTCAATGAGACTCATCATACAGGGTATATCAAGACTGCTACCGAAAACGAAGCCGGGTGGTAGTTTAAGCGACTTCAGACACAATGCAACAGAAAAAGTGGCAAAAAAAAGCGACAATTTTTTTTGTTATTTTTTTCCTTTGACCATATTTGGGTGGTAAATGCATTTTTTCCTAAAATAACAGTGTATACCCTTTTATTTATAAATAATTTAAGGTATAAAAGAGTTGAAGTTATTATTTTAAGCCAAATTTACCACCAAAAAATGACGATGCATAAAAAATCATAAAAATAACTGTCGCGTTTCTTTGCGAAATTTTTAGTTGCTTGTGTTTGTACTCACTAAAACTACCACCCGGCTTCGTTTTCGGTAGCAGTCTTGAGATACCTGGTATATATGTCCTGTTCATTTTTCGGTCGTCCATTATAAACCGATTCAAACAACTGCTGTTTTTCTTCAGTACTAAACTGCTGAGTGTAGTTTCTTTTACAGAGGACAGTTACTATTACTGTTAGATTTAGCTGACACTAACCTCCCTGTGCTTGCACTCCATAAGATTGACCAAGTAGACGCTGTGACTTCTGTTTTTCTTTTTTATACAAATGGATATTTCTAACACCTCTTTTCTTCTTTTTCGGAGTCTCAGCTTTTGACTCGTTATCAGTTGAATCGTTTAAAGCTACTTTCACTGGTCATATTTAAACTTTAATATTGAAATATTTTTATAGGTTAATAATCTCCTCGACGCGACGCTAAACGAATGTAGCGTCAAATACAACTAAAATGGCGGGTATTAGATCGCTAGTATGACGCCCCCTACCACTATGTGATGCGATTTTGTTTATCGAATAAAAAAGAGGCAAAAAGAAATATTATTTATATACACGTAAAGTTGATAGTTGGAAGAAGCGAATATAAGGAAGGATTTGTTTCCTCCTTCCAACTACCAATTTTTTTAGCCCCATGAATCTATACGAAATGAATGGACTTTGTTTCTTTTTTCGAACTCACAACTTAGCCCTACGTCTAAAGAATGCAAGAGTGTATAAAAGTGAATATGTCGAAAAGTGGCGTTTATTCCCTTCTTCTAATTGGTGGTTCAATTATACATTACACCAGACATCATAAAAACTTGTATGGTTTTCAAACTCTTGTATTATTTTGTTCAAATTGTCTGCATCTTCCTATATTCTGTCTTTTCGTGACTGATAGCAATATTCAGTTTTATTGACATCTCGTCAAACATTATGATGCAGAGCCTGTGTTGGTTTTTTCATTTTATATGTCATGTTTTGGTAAACATACTTTGTTGTTTACTTCCGGTTAGATTTTTTTAAAGCTTCATTCCAGAAATCTATTATTTTCAGAATTACAAGACAATGCATGTGTCAATTTGAAACTATAGCGGCCAAAACCATTTAAACTATCAAACAGATCATTTATAAAAGTAATTCTGTCTGCCGTGAAAACAATATTATCAAAATTTAGATTAAAAGTAGAATAATCATGTTCTTGGAGATGTTGAATACTCTTCATAATTTACATTAAAATGGCGGGAACTTATTTGTACTCCTAATATTATTCGCTCCAGGCGTGACCTTAACCAGTTCGAGCAGGCTTGGTCATAGTATACGCTTAAAGGTTTCATAACGCCATCATCAAAGGACTGGAGCTTATGGGTGCAGTGCGGGGAAAGCAAAGCATAACAACGCCAATCTTGTGTGCATATTCAATAACTGATATGTTTTGCGTATGTGTTACATGACCATCTAACATAATCATGCGCCATCAGGCGTGACCTGAGCTGAGGTAATGATGACTATAACTAGATATTACTATGTATTATGTCTCCTTACTGATCTATAATTCAATCCTTTTGTACTTTGTCACGGATTACAGTTTCCATTTCTACATCTTGGGCCTGTGATTGACGTTATTAATTCTATTATTAAAATGACAACCCATTGTTTAACCTGCATTCTAATTACGTACAAACCAAAAGATTTCATGAAAGACTCTTTACGATTATTACAATTATACCATACAGTATCAATATTTTTCTTTAATTCAGAATAAACGTAAACACTGCAAATGGGTGGTAAAATCTTATCAATAATATATACTCTGCCAGACAATTTTACTCAAGTTCTTGGAAGGATAATACAATCTATCTACATCAGTACTATACTCTCTTAAACGAATGTATAGGTGAGATGACTCACTCTTACTTAAAAGGTAGTTTATACAGTTACTACAATCATTACATTTTAAATTTGACATTACAGATCGACAAATTGCGCCAGCATTATATGGTGTAGATTTGTGTTGATATATATTTTCATTAGGGATGGAGTTTTCTATAAGAATACTTTCCTCAGAATAAATATGTCCAGGGTAGGAACTAAATTTTTGTTAATTAATTTAAGATATTTAATGTACCTAACATATTATCGTCATCATGTGAACAATTAGTATATGATGATTTTCCAGTTGTAATATTATTATTCAATAATGTTTTGAAGGCTGATACAAAATGAGTGCAGTCAGGATTGGTATTAAAAGTACCATGTGCCCTTATCTGTCCCAAAAAAGTTTTCTATCGGATCTTGATTAAGACGTCGGAGACTTTAAGACTACACCAACAGAGCGCAAATCTGACCAGAAATGTTTTATTGAGTTGAGATTATGCACAAAATGCTTCAGTGATAGAGGTTTTGTTTCCCTTGGATTGGGATAGTCAAAACACATAGACAATTGTTTTTATAGCTTAATTCCAGAAATCTATATGTTCAGAATTACAAGACAATGCATGTGTCAATTTGAAACTATAGCGGCCAAAACCATTTAAACTATCAAACAGATCTTAATAAAAGTAATTCTGTCTGCCGTGAAAACAATATTATCAAAATTTAGATTAAACGTAGAATAATCATGTTCTTGGAGATGTTGGATACTCTTCGTATTAACTAGTAGTGATGTAGCCACTTGCCGGCTATAAACTTGGGCTGCAAGTTTACCTGTAATGCATGTGCATTTTAATTATTGTATCACAATAAATAATATAAAATCTATACTAAAATATAATTTTTGACATGTTGATCACTTTTTGTGATCAGTGACCACTTCAAAACAGAATCTTGATAGAAATTGTATCCTTTAATTTACCTTCATTTTTTCATATGAAGTTGGATTTATGTGTTTCTTTGTAAGTTTGGTGCTTCTTGCTCGGCCACCAAAGCCATCCCATTTGTATACACTTTCGATACATTCCACTTTGCTCTTCGATAACCGACGAGGAGATGGTTTTTATGAAAATTATTACGAAAACATTTTAACAAATGAGGCACATCATATATGTGATATAATTGGTTGGGGCCAATTTTGTAGCAGATGCCATTAGTGCAATTATTACTACGTAAAAGATCAGCATTGGAATATGATATTAATGACTTAATAGCAGAGCCTTGATCACTAACTGTAGCTCTAACTATAAAACCAAATTTAAAAACTGCCAACATTGTTTCCTTTATTATATTCTTTAAAACAAAAGTTTAAACACATCTCGTGCAAAATAAAATGGTATCGGAATTTCCCAAGGAGAAAATAATCCTCTTAACATAAAGACCAAAGCTTATCAGCTACATTATTTGTTTGTTTACCAGAACCCATATCTTCAAAACCCTCAATAACCCCCAGTAAAATAATTAAGATTTAAATTTGTTTAATAGTCATTTCATCAAATAATTTATAATGCAGCATCTGCCAAATGTTTAAATATAAAGTCATTAATACCAGGCCTCAAATGAATATTGGTAAGCAGGGAATTAAATCGCGACTTGCAGCTAAAAGCATGAATGCTAGACTCATGAGGAGAAATAAAACTTCACGTAAATCACATATTGGGTTGGCTGCAATTGTTGTGTTGTTTTTGTTGCTAATACGGCCCGGTACGGCCAAAATTTTGTAGCTGTCGTCGTCTAATATTTGTACCACCTTATATAGACTTATATGGGTCGGCAGAAGTTTTTTGCTTTTCACATTAGTAAATTGAGTTTTGGTAAATTTTTACTAAATTTAACTTGTTAAATACATACGCATAGCTAAAACCTCGGACCTGGGTCGTTTTCTCTCGTTGCTTACATGAATTTTTGCTGATCAACCAGGTCACTTTGCCAACCTGACATATTGATTTTTTCCAGGAATATGTTTTTAGTTTTAAATGATGTATTCCGTATAATATAAATACTGTTTTTTATTTTCGTCTTAAAAAGATTCTCCCTGTGGTCAATTTATTTATTTATTTATTTATTTGAACAGTACGATTATTGAACATTCAATTACACTATTCAATACCTATTATAATTATAAAGAATCAAAACATAAACTTAAACAAATTTTTAACGTACACTACAAACTTTACTAAAATAATAATATTCATTTTCTCATATACCTATACCGGTATATCAAGACTGCTACCGAAACGAAGCCGGGTGATAGTTTAAGCTACTTCAGAACACAATGCAACAGAAAAAGTTGCAAAAAATAGCGTCAATTTTTTTTGTTCTTTTTTTTCCTATGGCATATTTGGGTGGTAAATACATTTTTTTTCCTAAAAATAATAGTGTGTATCCTTTTTTGTATAATACCCTACAGGTATAAAGAGTTTAAATATTATTTTAAGCAAAACTATTGATTTACTCACCCAAATTGAC
>WUWR02000273.1:2500-44806 GCA_009982885.2 Hyles vespertilio
CTGGGCCGCTGCATCTGTGGAATTCCACTTGATGTACGCCAAATGCGTCGACGAGGGCGTATTCCCGGACGTCTGGAAAGACGGTCGTCTCTTGGTCCTGCCAAAAGGCAATGACAAGCCACTGACTGACCCGAAGGCGTATCGCCCGATCACGCTTCTCTCAGTTCTTGGAAAGTTATTAGAGCGAGTCCTCTTGTACTGTGCGCCTCAAATCACAAATGGTGTCTCGGACTGGCAGCACGGTTTCTCGCGAGGAAAGTCGACGACTACTGCCCTTGACGCTGTTATTGGTGCGAGCAGGTGTTCCGCTGCGCGGTACGTCCAGGCCATATTCCTAGACATCTCGGGTGCCTTCGACAATGCTTGGTGGCCCATGATAATGGTCAAGGCGAAGAGAGGGGGATGCCCGCCAAACATCTACCGGATGTTGGCGGACTACTTCTCTCGGCGCCGAGTTGGCCTTTTCGTGGGCGGCCGAGTGTTGTGGAAGACCTCCACTATGGGATGTCCTCAGGGATCGGTCCTGGGCCCCTCGTTGTGGAACGTCTTGCTGGACGACTTGCTGCGGTCCCCGCTACCCGAGGGAGTAAGCATGGTAGCCTATGCAGACGACGTCACCATTTTGATTGAGGCGCAGTCGAGAGCAGAGATTGAGGCTACTGCCTCGATTGTACTCAGTACGGTCTCTGCCTGGGGTGGCCGAAACCGCTTGGGTTTCTCCCCTGCTAAGTCATCTACGATGACTATCAGGGGGAGATTCCAGCGGCCTCCGGTCATCCGGCTCGGCTGCGACTCGATCCGCTCGGTTGACTCGGTAACTCTTCTCGGTGTGGTGTTGGACCGGAGCCTGCTGTTCACGCGGCATGCGCAGGGGATTGTGGAACGCGCATCCAGGTGTTTCGGGAAGATGTCGCGCGTTTCGGCGTCTTCCTGGGGCATCCGATTCCCCGGTTTGCGTGTTTTATACCAGGGCACATTTGTTGCAACCCTCGTGTATGCTGCGGCGTGCTGGTATCAGCGAGTTGAGGTGCAGCAGATCAGGGACAAGCTACTCCGGGGGCAGCGGCCTGCACTAGTGCTTTTGACCAAGGCCTATAGGTCGGTCAGCACTGCCGCTCTCTCGGTGTTGGCGGGCGTCTTACCGGCGGACCTCGAGGTTTACCGTGCTGGCAGCACGGAGGTGGCACGTAAGTCCGCGTCCAAGGCTGAGATGAGCAGGCTAAAACGCGAACTTCTGGGTTCAGTTTTGCGTATTTGGCAGGATCGGTGGGAAAAAGAGACGAAAGGTCGCGAGCTCTACAGTTTCTTCCCCGACGTGGCTGGGAGATTCGGCAACAGCTGGATCGCACCAGATCATGCAACTTCACAGATACTCACGGGGCACGGGTGTTTTAACAAGCGCCTGTGCGATATGCGGCTCAGGAATGACAGTAGATGCGAATGTGGCGAAGAGAATGAGGACAGGCACCATGTTCTATGGTGCTGTCCAAGGTATGCAGAGCCCCGCTGGCGAATGCTAGAGGGTCTCGAGATGGAAGCGTTTGGCCCCGCTTGGTACCCCCGATCTCGTGAGCACTAGGGCCAACTTTGGTCGGCTAAGGACCTTCGCGCACACATGGTTTAACCTAAGAAACGATTTTGAAAGGAGCAGCCGGGCACGAAGAGTGCCAGCATCATGTGACGTCGTACCCCATGACGGGGAGAGCAGCAGTACATAGGGACAAAGGATATAGAGCAAACAATTTGTAGGGAGCGATCTCAACGCGCGCGGCAGAGTGTGCATACTGCAACGCAGAAAGCAGGTTCCGCGCGCGTCGTCTCCCGATGTTTGGGCCCATATAATCGAAAGATTGGTTGGGCCATGGGTTGGTGGAGGGTTTGTCCCTATCTACTTGCGTACGGAACGCCGAACCGTGCGGACGTGCGCGGAGCTCCGGTGCGTGGTCGTTTGTTTGTGCTTCTGTGCGTTACGCGAACGTTCCATCTAACGTGAGTGCAGCGACAAAGTGTGGTGCAATTCCCGTGGTCGACCCCCCTTGAGGTCCCCGGGACGCCTGCGTGTGTGTTGCTGTGTAGACTTGGAAAGTGGGAAAGGACCCGTGGTTATCAGGACTATTTTACGTATTTTATTGTAGCTATAGTGTAGATTAGATCACCTTAACAGTGTGAGCGTTTCTGTGCCGTTGTACTCTATCTTGTGTTCGTCCGCTTGTTTTAACAATTTAGTTATAAACTAGGCATTTAGGTCTTAGAGTAGGTTATTTGATAGTAGGTTATATTTTTAGGTTAAGTTGCTCGCACGTGGTGGGCACGCCGCGTACGGGTGACAGTGACTTTGACTGACAGTGACACTTGGTGTAAACTTTTACAGCGGGGCTCTTGGGCCTTGCGACGCATGGAACCTGGTCCTTTGGCCGACTAGTCAGCTCCGGTACGCAGGCGGCCGAAACTGGCTGGGCGTTGGCAGTTCCCCAAATCGTCGGTGTCCAGTACCGTAAGGATTCGACTACCAAACTGATTGACTGTTGATTGTTGATGGATGACAAGTGACAGCTGACACTTGACGTACGACAACTCAGAGTACCAGTGACATAACGGGCCGGTTGTTTCGAGGTGGATGCGAGTCCTTTGGCCAACTTAACACCGTAGCAAGCTTTATAAATGAACGAGGAAGAGGAGCGGAGGGCTTTTGCCCCCCGCCCCAGTATTGGCCGCAGCCCCCCCCACAGCCGCCCCGCCTCACCTGGGATTGTGGGTCGAGCTCACGGCAGTTCCGTGTCGGCGGGCACTCAGGCGGCACGTCCTGAGGCAACCTCCGGAGCAGTGGACAGCTCGAAGAGACCGCTTGGCTCGCCGGAGGAAGTTCCCTCCAGGCGACAACGTACGGAGCCGGCACGCAGAGAGCTCACCAGGGCTCTACCAGTTGCAGGCATATTGTCTACGCCCCCGGGACCGTCCAAGACTGTGACAGCACCGCCATCGGGAACCAGCGCTACGGGGATGGGGCCGGGACGCAGCGGGCAGCTGGCTCAAGCTGCATCAGGAACCACGGGCAGGCTTTCTAAAATGGCATCGACAGAGACGGAGGAAGAACTATACGATGGGATCAACACCGGCCTCCAGACGGTTATGACTGTGGTAAGCGGTCAAGGAAAACTAAATAAGGCAGACATAGGAGCGATTCAGGCGGCGGTACAGTCGATAATCGCGCGTTGCGGCATTTACGGCATGCGAACAACAGAGGCGAGAGCGCAGTGCCGTATACTGGAAGAGCGGGTCAGCAAACAAGAGATGCAGATAGAGCTTCTGAAGACGAATGCAAGTCGGGATACCACGGGATGCAGCTGCCAACAACAGCCGGGAGCGCCTTCATTTGCCAACATAGTGAAGGCGGGGCGAGTGGAGATCCCGATCCCGGCTCCAGGTGGACCAACCCTGGCCATATACCCCTCGGAGTCGGGGACGGCCCTGAAAACTGCGGACGACATGAAAGCTGAACTGAAAAAGAGTGTAGACCCGAAAGCACTGAGGGTACAAGTGGACGGCCTAAAAAAGATTGGAAATGGAGGCCTCTTGGTTAAGACTCCGAGCGAGATGGCGGCCCAGAAATTGCGTGCCGCGGTTCCCTCAACAATGAGGGTAACTGAACCGAGGACAAGACAGCCACTTGTGGCAATAACAGGCCTAAGCGAGGATCCGGACCAGGCACGCTTCTTAAATGACCTCCACGACCAGAATCTAGCGGAAGACGCTAACTGGCCAATAGGAAGGTTTGCCAAGGAGGGACGTGTGGCCTTCAAGAAAACAAGACGGGGTAGTTATGGAGGAGCCACGACCACCGTGGTGCTGGAGTGCACTGCAGCTTTACGGTCCAAGCTGCTCCAGATGGAGAAGGCCTACCTAGGGTGGGACGTATGCCACATCAGGGACCATGTTACAGTAACATGCTGTAACAAATGCCAGCTTTACGGGCACCCTGAGAAATATTGCAGGTCCTCGGAGGTGGTCTGCGGTAAGTGCGGAGCGAGTGGACACAGGGCTGCTGAGTGTAAGTCGACAGCCTCAAAATGTGCGACGTGCAGCCGGTTTGGCAGGAAAGAGGCAGTGGGACATCTGACGGCCTCACGGGAATGCCCCGCAAGGGCTTACGCAGAGGGCCGCATGGTCGCGGCGACGAACTACATTCCCGTCTAAACGTTTGAAAATCGGCCAAATCAACTTGGGTGGGGGACGTCTAGCCACAGACGAGCTCCCTGTGCTGGCTCGCGACCTGGGCCTCGATATTGTTCTTGTACAAGAACAATATTCGAGGTCCGGGCTCGTCCTCCAGCGGGCGGGGCCCCCAACTCCGATGGCCGGGCTATACGTCCATAAACAAGTCATAGCAGTGGCCACCCTGCAACATCTTAGCACACCCTATTGTTATGTGGCCCACATTGCTGAACCGGATGTATACATAATATCAGCCTACTTTAAATACTCCGACGATCCTGAGGCCCACATAGGTCATCTAGAAGGTGTCCTATCACAACTAAGGGGCAGAAAAGTTATAATAGGGGCCGACACGAATGCGCACTCACCAATGTGGCACTGCACATATGAACAGTGCTACGGACGGGGTAGGGATGCCGACAGAAGGAGAACCCTGGTGGAAGAATTCATCCTGTCTTACTCTCTCCAACTGTGGAATGCAGAAGAACAGCCTGCGACCTTCAGCACACCAAATGGCGAATCGAATGTGGACCTTACGCTATCCACAAGGAACTGCCGCATTGGTGAGTGGTGCGTGCACGATGGAGTCAGCACTAGTGATCACAGGCTGATCACCTTCAAACTGGATGGCCCGAATGGAGGAGGAACCACAACTACAGCACCAGCAGCGGAGCCACCAGAGTGGCCCCTGTGTTATCGGGATCGGGGTGTCGATTGGGGGCGTTTCCGCTCGATGATCCACGTCAAGATAGGTCATGTGAACTTCAGGAACCCCGCCTCTGTGGTTTGCAGGGACGTCACGAAAGTGATTGTCGAATCTGCCCAAAAAACCCTCGGTCCTAAGAGGAAGAACCGGGAGGGGGGGTATGAATGGTGGACGCCTGAACTGGACCGCCTACGCCGGCAGTACGGGGCCTCGCGTCGTGCGTGGCAACGGACCCGGCGCTGGGGCGGGCCGGCGGAGCTTCTGGCTGGTGAAAGGTTCAGGAAGGATAGAGCCGTATATCGAAGGAGGAAGGCCGAAACGGAGATCGCGTTTTTCCGGGGGCTTGCCGAGTCCGGCAACCAAGACCCATGGGGTCTGGCCTACCGCGTAGCCAGTGGGAGGAACCGTCCCCCCACCAACGTAATAAACGGCACGAGATTCGCCGACGGATTCGCGGGGACTGTTGATGAGGCCATGCACGGTCTGGTGTATGCCCTGTGCCCGGATGATGACCCATCCAGGGACACGGAGTATCACACCCAGGTGCGGATCTCGGCCTCTCTGGTCCCTTCGGGTCCGAATGCCCTTCCTCCTTCGCGTGATTGTCTGTGGAACATGATTAGGCAGATGCCTAACACGGCTCCAGGGCTCGACGGGGTCACCGCCAGGATATTACGGAACGTCTGGGCCGCTGCATCTGTGGAATTCCACTTGATGTACGCCAAATGCGTCGACGAGGGCGTATTCCCGGACGTCTGGAAAGACGGTCGTCTCTTGGTCCTGCCAAAAGGCAACGACAAGCCACTGACTGACCCGAAGGCGTATCGCCCGATCACGCTTCTCTCAGTTCTTGGAAAGTTATTAGAGCGAGTCCTCTTGTACTGTGCGCCTCAAATCACAAATGGTGTCTCGGACTGGCAGCACGGTTTCTCGCGAGGAAAGTCGACGACTACTGCCCTTGACGCTGTTATTGGTGCGAGCAGGTGTTCCGCTGCGCGGTACGTCCAGGCCATATTCCTAGACATCTCGGGTGCCTTCGACAATGCTTGGTGGCCCATGATAATGGTCAAGGCGAAGAGAGGGGGATGCCCGCCAAACATCTACCGGATGTTGGCGGACTACTTCTCTCGGCGCCGAGTTGGCCTTTTCGTGGGCGGCCGAGTGTTGTGGAAGACCTCCACTATGGGATGTCCTCAGGGATCGGTCCTGGGCCCCTCGCTGTGGAACGTCTTGCTGGACGACTTGCTGCGGTCCCCGCTACCCGAGGGAGTAAGCATGGTAGCCTATGCAGACGACGTCACCATTTTGATTGAGGCGCAGTCGAGAGCAGAGATTGAGGCTACTGCCTCGATTGTACTCAGTACGGTCTCTGCCTGGGGTGGCCGAAACCGCTTGGGTTTCTCCCCTGCTAAGTCATCTACGATGACTATCAGGGGGAGATTCCAGCGGCCTCCGGTCATCCGGCTCGGCTGCGACTCGATCCGCTCGGTTGACTCGGTAACTCTTCTCGGTGTGGTGTTGGACCGGAGCCTGCTGTTCACGCGGCATGCGCAGGGGATTGTGGAACGCGCATCCAGGTGTTTCGGGAAGATGTCGCGCGTTTCGGCGTCTTCCTGGGGCATCCGATTCCCCGGTTTGCGTGTTTTATACCAGGGCACATTTGTTGCAACCCTCGTGTATGCTGCGGCGTGCTGGTATCAGCGAGTTGAGGTGCAGCAGATCAGGGACAAGCTACTCCGGGGGCAGCGGCCTGCACTAGTGCTTTTGACCAAGGCCTATAGGTCGGTCAGCACTGCCGCTCTCTCGGTGTTGGCGGGCGTCTTACCGGCGGACCTCGAGGTTTACCGTGCTGGCAGCACGGAGGTGGCACGTAAGTCCGCGTCCAAGGCTGAGATGAGCAGGCTAAAACGCGAACTTCTGGGTTCAGTTTTGCGTATTTGGCAGGATCGGTGGGAAAAAGAGACGAAAGGTCGCGAGCTCTACAGTTTCTTCCCCGACGTGGCTGGGAGATTCGGCAACAGCTGGATCGCACCAGATCATGCAACTTCACAGATACTCACGGGGCACGGGTGTTTTAACAAGCGCCTGTGCGATATGCGGCTCAGGAATGACAGTAGATGCGAATGTGGCGAAGAGAATGAGGACAGGCACCATGTTCTATGGTGCTGTCCAAGGTATGCAGAGCCCCGCTGGCGAATGCTAGAGGGTCTCGAGATGGAAACGTTTGGCCCCGCTTGGTACCCCGATCTCGTGAGCACTAGGGCCAACTTTGGTCGGCTAAGGACCTTCGCGCACACATGGTTTAACCTAAGAAACGATTTTGAAAGGAGCAGCCGGGCACGAAGAGTGCCAGCATCATGTGACGTCGTACCCCATGACGGGGAGAGCAGCAGTACATAGGGACAAAGGATATAGAGCAAACAATTTGTAGGGAGCGATCTCAACGCGCGCGGCAGAGTGTGCATACTGCAACGCAGAAAGCAGGTTCCGCGCGCGTCGTCTCCCGATGTTTGGGCCCATATAATCGAAAGATTGGTTGGGCCATGGGTTGGTGGAGGGTTTGTCCCTATCTACTAACGGACGTGCGCGCTCTCCGCTCCGCTTTCGGTTCTCGGTACCATTTTGTTACGCGAACGTTTCTTTTACTTCTCGCCCGTTACGTGTGCTGCCTCCCTTCGGTCGACCCCTCTGAGGTCCCAAGGGACAGCCTTAGTGATTTGTGGTGTTGTTTCACGAGACAGGACTCCAACTAACTGTGTGTTTAGTTATAATAATTCTAGTGTAGATTCGTTTAGTTTGTTTAGGATTATTGCATATCGTGAAAGTGTAGCGCAGTGAACTGTTTATTACGCTGTGATGTGGTGCGGTGTTATATACCAATAACACAGTATATTAGAGGATAACTTAGATTAGGTATATAGGTTAGGTTAGTTTTAGGTTAGGCCGCGTGCCGCGCACGCGGTCCCAGTGACAGCTGACAGTTGACAGCGACAGTGACACTTTGCTAATTTGACACCTGTCAGGTTAACAATTTTAATCCGTGGTCACCGGTCCTTTGGCCAAGTGCCGATCTATCGGCCAACTTTGCTGTTCCGACCAACTAACCAACCAAATCTGTTGGAACGTTGGTCGGGAACCGATCACCTGCACGGCCATCTTAAGTGCGACAAGGACGGCGACAGCAGCGAGTGACGCAAGAAGATGGACGACGAAGAGAGGCGGGCCTTCGTGCCGAGGCAAAGCATCGGCCGTAGCCCCCCCACCTCTAGGGCTGGCTCTCCCATGGGCCTGAGTGGTAAGGAGCATCCGGCTAGCCAATCCGAGCAGCCGGAGAAGCGGCCATTGGGGTCGCCGGAGGACGTTCCGGCTCGGCGCCAGCGTGTGGAGGGACGCAGAGGGGGGGAATCAGCAAGGGCTCCTCCAATAGGAGGTATACTTACTACGCCCTCGGTACCGCCCCGTGCAGCACATAGCAGATCATCGGGAATGGCGACGGCAACGACGGCAACGGCGGCGACTACGACGACGGCGGCAGCAGCAGCGAGCCAATCGGCAATAAGAGGAGGAGGAGCGGCTGCGAACCAGCCCACTGAAACGACTTCCCCATCCGGAGCCCGCATGTCCAAGATGGTGGCAAATGAGACGGAGGTTGAACTATTGGAGGGCATCAACGCGAGCCTTAAGGCAATTATGACTGTGGTATCTGGACAGGGCAAACTCAATAAGGCGGACTTAGGTTCCATACAGGCAGCTATACATAGCATTCAGGCGAGGTGTGGTATATTCGGGGTAAGGACCGTAGAGAGCAGGAGCAAGGGCGAGCTACTTGAGGAAACACTTAATTCTAAAAATCTGGAGATTGAACTACTAAAAACAAAGGCCGGCCAAATTGTGGCTCCCCAAGCAGCCCCAGCAGCTTTGGCAACACCATCGTTCGCGAGCACTCTCAAACTGCCAAGGAGCACTGATAGGCAACCGCTGGCTATCCCTGCCCAACTAGGACCCAAACTAGCGGTGTACCCATCTGAAGCGGGTACTAAACTGAAGACGGCTGAGGACACCAAGGCGGAACTTAAAAGAGCCGTGAATCCGCGTGCCATCAACGTACAGGTGGCGCAGGTGCGAAAACTGGCGGGTGCTGGCGTGATGCTGGAAACAACAAGTGAAGAAGCGGCGAAGAGGTTAAGAGAGGCGGTCCCCCCAACCCTGCGAGTGGCGGAGCCGAAACCGCGGCTGCCCCTCGTAGCGATCTCGGGGATGAGTGAGGACCCGGCTACGGGAACATTTATGGAGGGCCTATATGAGCAGAACATGAGCAGCGACGCAGCGTGGCCACTGGATCGCCTTAGAAAGGAGGGAAGGGTTGCATTCAAAAAGACCAGGAAGGGAGGCGGCCCAACCACGGTAGTGCTGGAGTGCTCCGCAGCCCTAAGAAGTAAACTTGTTGAGAAGGAGCGCCTTTACCTGGGCTGGGACGTGTGCCGAGTGCACGATTATGTGGCCGTTACGTGCTGCAACAAGTGCCAGATGTACGGCCACCCGGAAAAGTACTGCCGGTCCCCGGAGGTGGTATGCGGGCGTTGCGGCACGGGCGGCCACAGGGCTGCGGAGTGCAAAAGCGACGCGGCAAAATGCGCGACCTGCCATAAATTTAAGAGGCCCGAGGCCGGGAGCCACGCGACTGCGTCCCGGGATTGCCCTGCCAGACTGTACGCGGAGGGGCGGGCAGTGGCGGCTACTACATACAATTCACGGGCCTAAGGATCGGACAAATAAATGCTGCGGGCGCACAACTCGCCACTGACGAGTTGCCGGCTGTGGCGGGCGAGTTGGGCCTCGACATTGTTCTTGTCCAAGAACAATACTCGAGGTCCGGACTCGTCCTCCAGCACGGCCCCTTGTCTCTCGCGGGCATCTACGTGCGCCGCCGGGATGTCTCGGTTGTCGCCCTGCGTCACCTGTGCACGGATTACTGCTTCGTCATCCACGTATCCGAGGGGGACATCTACTTCCTGTCAGCATATTTCAAGTACTCGGACGACGTGGAACCGCACATCGCCCATGTCGAAGACGTCCTTAGACAGCTGCGGGGACGGCGTGTGATTATCGGGGCGGACGTCAATGCCCATTCGCAACTGTGGCACTGTCGGGAGGAGCAGGTTCACGGGAGGGGTATTGTCGCGGATCGCCGGAGGTCGCTGGTTGAGGACTTCATAGCGTCGAACAACCTCAACATCGCCAACACGGACGACCAACCAGCGACCTTCAGCACGGTAAATGGTGAGTCCAATGTAGACGTAACCCTGCATACCAGAAACTGCCGGGTTATTGAGTGGCAAGTGCACGAGGCCGTCAGCACAAGTGATCATCGCCTCATCACCTACACCACGCAAGGTCAATTTGCCACAACTACGAGCCAGCGGACAACAGACGCCAATTCGGAATCACCTGGGGGGCCTTCGTGTTTCCGGGACCGGGGTGTCGACTGGGGGCGTTTTCACTCGGTGATCCAGGATAAGATAGGCGGTATGAACTTCAATCGCCCTGCATCTCGTGTTAGCAGGGAGTTCACGAAAGTGATCATCCAATCTGCCGCGCGGACCCTCGGTTACAAGAGGAAGAACCGAGATGCAGGGTATGAATGGTGGACGAATGAACTTGACCGCCTACGTCGTCAGTGCGGAAAATCGCGCCGTGCGTGGCAGCGTACGCGACGTAATGGCGGTCCAGCGGAACAGTATGCTGGTGAGGCTTTTCGGAAGGATCGTACCGCATACAGAAGAAGGAAGGAGGAGGTTGAGACCGCGTATTTCCGGGGGCTTGCCGAGTCCGGCAACCAAGACCCATGGGGTCTGGCCTACCGTGTGGCAAGCGGGAGGAACCGTCCTCCCGCCAATGTAATTAATGGCACGAAATACGCCGACGGATATGCGGGAACCATCGACGAAGCCATGCACGGTCTAGTGCACGCTCTGTGTCCGGACGACGATCCGTCTATGGATACGGAGTATCACTTTCAGGTGCGGATCTCGGCAGCGATGGTTCCCTCAGGACCGAATGCCCTCCCTCCTTCTGGTGAGTCTCTGGGAAACATGATAAGGCGGTTGCCTAACACGGCTCCAGGGCTCGACGGGGTGACCGCCAGGATTTTGCGGAACGTCTGGGCCGCTGCACCGATGGAGTTCCATTTGGTGTACGCCAAATGTGTGACTGAAGGCATCTTCCCGGACGTCTGGAAGGACGGTCGTCTCCTGGTCCTGCCAAAAGGCAATAACAAGCCTCTTAGTGACCCAAAGGCGTACCGCCCGATCACGCTTCTTTCTGTGCTTGGGAAGCTCTTAGAGCGCGTCATGATACAGTGCGCACCTCAGATTTCAAGGGGAATTTCGGACTGCCAGCATGGTTTCGCTCAGGGGAAGTCTACGGTCTCGGCACTCAATGTCGTGTTAAGTACTGGTAGGGAGTCCACGGCGCGTTATGTTCAGGCAATCTTTCTGGACATCTCTGGTGCCTTTGACAACGCTTGGTGGCCTATGATCATGGTCAAGGTGAAGAGAGGAGGCTGCCCGCCTAACATCTATAGGATGCTGGCGGACTACTTCTCCCGTCGCCGAGTTGGCCTTTTCGTGGGTAGCCGGGTGCTGTGGAAGGAGTCCACCATGGGGTGTCCACAAGGATCAGTGCTTGGACCTACGCTGTGGAACGTCCTGCTGGATGATCTGCTGCGATCACCACTGCCTGAGGGAGTACGCATGGTAGCCTATGCGGACGACGTCACTATTTTGATTGAGGCGCAGTCGAGAGCAGAGATTGAGGCCAAGGCCTCGGAGGTACTCAGTACAGTCTCTGCCTGGGGTGGCCGGAACCGCTTGGGATTCTCCCCTGCCAAGTCGTCTACGATGACTATCAGGGGTAGGTTCCAGCGGCCTCCGGTCATTCGGCTCGACGGCGACTCGATCCGTACAGTTGACTCGGCAACTGTTCTCGGCGTGGTGCTTGACAGGGGTCTCCTGTTCTCGCAGCATGCGAGGGGGATTGTAGAGCGTGCAGCCAGGTGCTTCGGGAAGATGTCGCGTGTGTCGGCGTCTTCCTGGGGCATCCGATACCCCGGTCTGCGTATCCTTTACCAGGGCACGTTTGTTGCCACCCTTGCGTATGCTGCGGGATGCTGGTACGAGCGCGTTGAGGTGCAGATGATCCGGAACACGCTACTCCGGGGGCAGCGGCCTGCACTAGTGCTTCTGACCAAGGCCTATCGGTCGGTCAGCACTGCCGCTCTCCCGGTGTTGGCAGGAGTTCTCCCGGCGGACCTTGAGGTATACCGTGCTGGTAGCACTGAGGTCGCACGCAGAACCGCGTCCCGGCCAGAGATGAGCAGGCTAAAACGCGAACTTTGGGATTCGCTTAAGCGTATTTGGCAGGATCGGTGGGAGAAGGAGACGAAGGGTCAGGAGCTCCGAATGTTTTTCCCCGACGTGTCTGGGAGACTCAGTATGCGCTGGGTCGTACCAGATCATGAGACTTCCCAGATACTCACCGGGCATGGGTGCTTTAATAAGCGCCTATGCGACATGCGGTTACGGAATGACAGTAGATGCGAATGTGGCGAAGAGAATGAGGACAGGCACCATGTTCTATGGTGCTGTCCAAGGTATGCAGAGCCCCGCTGGCGAATGCTAGAGGGTCTCGAGATGGAAACGTTTGGCCCCGCTTGGTACCCCGATCTCGTGAGCACTAGGGCCAACTTTGGTCGGCTAAGGACCTTCGCGCACACATGGTTTAACCTAAGAAACGATTTTGAAAGGAGCAGCCGGGCACGAAGAGTGCCAGCATCATGTGACGTCGTACCCCATGACGGGGAGAGCAGCAGTACATAGGGACAAAGGATATAGAGCAAACAATTTGTAGGGAGCGATCTCAACGCGCGCGGCAGAGTGTGCATACTGCAACGCAGAAAGCAGGTTCCGCGCGCGTCGTCTCCCGATGTTTGGGCCCATATAATCGAAAGATTGGTTGGGCCATGGGTTGGTGGAGGGTTTGTCCCTATCTACTTGCGACCGGACCGCCGTGGCGATCGGACGTGCGCATTTGAGGCTCCGCGTTACGTAGTGCGCAGTGATCGGCTTAACGCGAACTTTTTATGCGGAACATCTGTGTTTAAAGTGCTAATACGTGTTAGTGCAGCCCCCGTGGTCGAGCCCCTCGTGTTCCCACGGGACAGCGTGTTGAGACAGGACTCCTCTTAACTATTTATTATATGTGTCATGTTAGTGTAGTTAGGATAGTTACTGTATTTGTCGCCTTGTGCCGTCTTGCCGCATTCTGTGTTTAGTTTGTGCCGTGTTAAACGTTATGTGTAAGTCCTATTTACCTTTATGTGCATATAACACGTAGTAAATAGTACTTTTTAGGTTAGATTAGATTAGATTAGGTTAGGAGCACGTGCTCTGCACGCGGTCATCACTAACATTTGACGTGTGACGTTCCGAGGTGTGACGTGTGACGTGTGACGTTTGACACTTGACGTTAGACCGTTGACTAACTTCACGGTCTGGTGCTATTAGTCCTTTGGCACACAGACACTGACAACAGCACCGACCGTCCGACCATCCTACTAACCGTCCTGCGGGCAGAAACACTTGTAGCACGAGTCCGAGCTCCACATGGATGAGGAGGAGGAGCGGAGGGCTTTTGCCCCGCGCCCGAGCATCGGCCGCAGCCCCCCGCATGGTCGGCCGACGTCACCGCAGGCGACACGCCGGCAACACGGCAGTGTTGCGGGTGCAAGCGCGCCAGCGGCACGTGTGGAGTCGGGATTGGGCCCGAACATAGGGGACAGTTCGAAGCGACCGTTGGGCTCGCCGGAGGAATTGCCGCCTCGTAGGCAGCGCACGGAACCGGCACGCAGAGAGCTCACTAGAGCCCCGCCAGCCGCTGGGATTCTATCAACCCCACCAGTGCCAGCAAGGCCTTCGATGTCAGAGGCCCCGGCAGGTGGGAAACTGGGAGGTACAGGAACTGGAACACAAACAGCCACGGGAACAGCGCCAACGAGGGCAGCAGCTACGACGACGGGAGCGGCTTCGGCGTCGACGACAAGCACAAGTAACACTACGGGAACAGGAACAGGGACTAGCACCAGCAGTGGGAGACTATCTAAGATGGTCTCCACGGAAACGGAGGAGGAACTACTGGACGGTATTAATACAGGCCTGCAGTCGATAATGAGCGTTGTCACGGGCCAAGGAAAGCTCAACAAGGCGGACGTTGGAGCCATCCAGGCGGCGGTTCAAAGCGTCGTTGCCCGATGTGGAATCTACGGGATCAGAGCCACAGAAGCGAAATATCGAGTCAAAATCCTCGAAGAAACGATCGGCAGGAAAGATGCGGAAATCGAACTGTTGAAGGCGACGGGAGGGACCAGCACCGCATCAGATCAAACTCAACTGATGGCGCCTACGTTTGCCAGTACAGTGCGAGTGAGTAAGGGAGCGGCCCCGATAGCAATTCCGGCACCGACGGGACCCGTCTTGGCAATATACCCGTCTGAAACTGGATCTATACTTAAAACGGCTGATGACACAAAGGCGGAGCTAAAGAAAAACGTGAACCCGAGGGCGATAAACGCCCAGGTAGTGGGGGTGCGTCGCCTGGGGAATGGTGGGGTGCTAATGACCACGGCCAATGAAGAGTCGGCCAAGCGTATAAGGGACGCGGTTCCAGCTACTCTGCGGGTTACAGAGCCCAAACAGCGGTTACCTTTGTTGGCAGTCTCTGGCATATCAGAGGACCCGGATCCTAAGCAGTTCCTCTGCAATCTACATGCGCAGAACCTCAGCGACGACAGTGCATGGTCCCTGGAGGCACTGCAGAAGCAGGGGAAAGTTCTTTTCAAGAAGTCCCGCCGGGGTGGGGGGTCGACCACCGTCATCCTTGAATGCAGCGCCGCGCTCAGGACAAAGCTGTTAAGCATGGGCAGAGTCTATCTGGGATGGGACGTGTGTAGGGTGGAGGACCACGTAGCGGTAACCTGCTGCAACCGCTGCCAATGCTATGGCCACCCGGAGAAGTACTGCCGGTCTGCGGACATTGTATGCGGCAAGTGTGGCGAGGCAGGCCATCGTAGCTCCGAGTGCAAGGCCACCACTACGAAATGTGCGACTTGCCACCGGTTCGGGAAGAAGGACGCAGGCTCGCACGCAACAGCGGCAAGGGAGTGCCCAGCGCGAGCGCATGCAGAGAGCAGAATCGTGGCGACAACGAACTACATTCATGGTTAATCAACTGAAAATTGGGCAGATAAACCTGGGTGGAGGTGAACTAGCCACCACGGAGCTCCCTGCGCTGGCGGGCGACCTGGGCCTCGACATTGTTCTTGTCCAAGAACAGTACTCGAGGTCTGGGCTCGTCCTACAGCGAGGGAGCTCATCGCAGGCGGGGCTGCTGGTGCTTGCTCAAAACATCTCCGTGGCCACCCTACCACAGTGGACTACAGATTACTGCTTTGTAGCTCATATTGCAGAAGTTGACACCATTGTAATCTCCGGCTATTTCAAATACAGCGATGACCCAGAGCCGCACATCGAGCACATTGAAAATATCCTGCGCCATCTTCAAGGACGTAACGTCATTTTGGGCATAGACTGCAATGCCCACTCGCCGCTCTGGCATTGTTCAGAGGCACAGACCCGCGGGAGGGGCCCCATAGCGGATCGTAGGAGGTCGCTGGTTGAAGATTTCATACAATCACACAACTTGAAGATCGTTAATACGGAGGACCAACCAGCGACCTTCAGCACAGTAAACGGAGAGTCGAATGTGGACATCACCTTAACAACACGCGGGGTATTTGCGCGGGACTGGCGGGTCCACGACGGAGCGAGCACCAGTGACCACCGCCTTATCACCTTCACGGCGGGCCACTCAATGGCCAGACGGAGCACGATGGGGGGACAGCGCCACGACGAGGACGAGCGCTCGGAGGGGCCGCGGTGCTTTCGGGATCGGGGTGTCGACTGGGGGCGATTCAGATCGATGGTCCATGGTAAGATAGGTAGGCTGAACTTTAGAGATCCCGCCTCCAAGGTTAGCAGGGACTTCACGCAAGTGATAGTCCAATCTGCCGAAAAATCCCTCGGTCTCAGGAGGAAGAACCGGGAGGTGGGGTATGAATGGTGGACGACTGAGTTGGACCGCCTTCGCCGGCAGTGTGGGGCCTCGCGTCGAGCTTGGCAACGCACGCGGCGTAATGGCGGCCCAGCGGAACAGTATGCAGGTGAGGTGTTTCGTAGGGATAGAGCTGCATATAGAAGGAGGAGGGAGGAGACCGAATCCGCGTATTTCCGGGGGCTCGCCGAATCCGGCAACCAGGACCCCTGGGGCCTGGCCTACCGAGTTGCCAGCGGGAGGAACCGTCCTCCGGCTAACGTGGTAAACGGCACGAGGTACGCCGAGGGGTATGCGGGAACAGTCGAGGAGGCCATGCACAACCTGGTGCACGCTCTGTGTCCGGACGACGATCAGTCCAAGGACACTGAGTACCACCGTCAAGTGCGGATCTCGGCCGCGATCGTTCCCTCATGCCCAAGCGTCCCTCCTCCTTCCCGTGACATTTTGGGGAGCATGATTAGGCAGCTGCCTAACACGGCACCAGGGCTCGACGGGGTTACCGCTAGGATACTCCGGAATGTCTGGGCCGCTGCACCAGTGGAGTTCCACTTGGTGTATGCCAAGTGTGTAGACGAAGGAGTATTCCCAGACGTCTGGAAGGACGGTCGTCTTCTGGTCCTGCCAAAGGGCAATAACAAGCCGCTGAGCGATCCAAAGGCGTACCGCCCAATAACGCTTCTCTCTGTTCTAGGGAAATTATTGGAACGTGTCATCTTATCCTGTGCCCCTCAGATCTACAGTGAGATCTCGGACTGCCAGCATGGTTTCACTCCGGGGAAGTCTACGGGCACTGCCCTGGATGTCGTCATTCGTGCCAGTAGGGAGTCCACGTCGCGTTATGTCCAGGCGATCTTTTTGGACATCTCTGGTGCCTTTGACAATGCCTGGTGGCCCATGATTATGGTCAAGGCGAAAAGGGGAGGCTGCCCGCCTAACATCTATCGGATGTTGGCGGACTACTTCTCCAGACGCCGTGTAGGCCTTTTCGTGGGTCCTCGGGTGTTGTGGAAGGAGTCCACCATGGGGTGCCCTCAGGGATCTGTCCTCGGGCCCACGCTGTGGAACGTCCTTCTCGATGACCTCCTTCGAGCGCCTGCCCCCGAGGGAGTCCGCATGGTTGCCTATGCGGACGACGTCACCATATTGATTGAGGCGCAGTCGAGAGCGGAGATTGAGGCGAAAGCCTCGGCTGTACTAAGTACGATCTCCGCCTGGGGTGGCCGGAACCGCTTGGGGTTCTCCCCTGCTAAGTCATCCACGATGACTATCAGGGGTAGGTTCCAGCGGCCTCCGGTTATCCGACTCGACGGCGACTCGATCCGATCGGTTGACTCGGTAACTCTCCTCGGGGTGGTGCTTGATAGGGGTCTCTTGTTCGCGGAGCATGCGCAAAGCATTGTAGACCGCGCGGCCAGATGCTTCGGGAAGATGTCGCGTGTGTCGGCTTCTTCCTGGGGCATCCGTTTTCCAGGCCTACGTATTTTGTACCAGGGCACCTTCGTTGCCACGCTTGCGTATGCTGCGGGATGCTGGCACGGGCGTGTCGAGGTGCAGTCGATCCGGAGCGTGCTGCTCCGGGGGCAGCGGCCTGCACTAGTGTTGCTGACTAAGGCCTACCGGTCGGTCAGCACAGCTGCGCTCCCGGTGCTGGCCGGGGTGCTCCCGGCGGACCTGGAGGTTTTCCGTGCTGGCAGCATAGAGGTTGCACGTAGAACCGCGCCAAGATCAGAGATGAGCAGGCGAAAACGCGAACGTTTGGTTTCCGTTCTGTGTACTTGGCAGGATCGGTGGGAGAAGGAGACGAAGGGTAGAGAGCTCTTTTCGTTTTTCCCCGACGTGTCTGGTAGACTCAGCATGCGCTGGGTCGAACCAGATCATGAAACATCTCAAATACTCACTGGGCATGGGTGCTTTAACAAGCGCCTATGCGATATGCGACTTAGGGATGACAGCATGTGTAGTTGTGGAGAGGATGAGGAGGACAGACACCATGTTCTGTGGTGCTGTCCATTGTATGAGGATCTCCGCTGGGGTATGCTTGATGGACTCGAACTGAATTCGTATGCCCCGGCCTGGTACCCGGACCTCGTGAGCACTGCGGGTAACTTCGGTCGGTTGCGTCAATTTGCGCACGGCTGGTTCAGGAGACGCAACGATAGGACGAGCAGCCTGGCACCGGATGGTGCACCTGTTTCGTGATGTGCATGCCCCAGAAGGGGGAGAAATGCAATAGGGACATGGACGAAGAGAAAACAATTTGTAGGGAGATGATGCGCACGCGGCAGAGTGTGCACACTGCAATGCAGATAGCAGGTTCCGCGTGCGCCTCCCAGGATTGGGCCTATATAATCGCAAGATTGGTTAGGCCATGGGTTGGAGGAGGGTTTGTCCCTATCTACTACAAGGCTAACTATGGGCGGCTGCGCGAGTTCGCGCACAGGTGGTTTAGGATACGCACGGCTTCACAGAGCGGCCTGGCACCGGACGGTGCAACCGTAGTGTGATGTACATGCCCCAGAAGGGGGAGAAATGAATATTAGGGACAAAGGACGAAGAGTTAAACAATTTGTAGGGAGTAAGTCACGCACGCGGCAGAGTGTGCACACTGCAAAGCAGAAAGCAGGTTCCGCGTGCGTCTCCCGCGATTGGGCCTATATAATCGAAAGATTGGTTAGGCCATGGGTTGGTGGAGGGTTTGTCCCTATCTACTCTCCCATGGGGTCTGGCCTACCGTGTGGCAAGCGGGAGGAACCGTCCTCCCGCCAATGTAATTAATGGCACGAAATACGCCGACGGATATGCGGGAACCATCGACGAAGCCATGCACGGTCTAGTGCACGCTCTGTGTCCGGACGACGATCCGTCTATGGATACGGAGTATCACTTTCAGGTGCGGATCTCGGCAGCGATGGTTCCCTCAGGACCGAATGCCCTCCCTCCTTCTGGTGAGTCTCTGGGAAACATGATAAGGCGGTTGCCTAACACGGCTCCAGGGCTCGACGGGGTGACCGCCAGGATTTTGCGGAACGTCTGGGCCGCTGCACCGATGGAGTTCCATTTGGTGTACGCCAAATGTGTGACTGAAGGCATCTTCCCGGACGTCTGGAAGGACGGTCGTCTCCTGGTCCTGCCAAAAGGCAATAACAAGCCTCTTAGTGACCCAAAGGCGTACCGCCCGATCACGCTTCTTTCTGTGCTTGGGAAGCTCTTAGAGCGCGTCATGATACAGTGCGCACCTCAGATTTCAAGGGGAATTTCGGACTGCCAGCATGGTTTCGCTCAGGGGAAGTCTACGGTCTCGGCACTCAATGTCGTGTTAAGTACTGGTAGGGAGTCCACGGCGCGTTATGTTCAGGCAATCTTTCTGGACATCTCTGGTGCCTTTGACAACGCTTGGTGGCCTATGATCATGGTCAAGGTGAAGAGAGGAGGCTGCCCGCCTAACATCTATAGGATGCTGGCGGACTACTTCTCCCGTCGCCGAGTTGGCCTTTTCGTGGGTAGCCGGGTGCTGTGGAAGGAGTCCACCATGGGGTGTCCACAAGGATCAGTGCTTGGACCTACGCTGTGGAACGTCCTGCTGGATGATCTGCTGCGATCACCACTGCCTGAGGGAGTACGCATGGTAGCCTATGCGGACGACGTCACTATTTTGATTGAGGCGCAGTCGAGAGCAGAGATTGAGGCCAAGGCCTCGGAGGTACTCAGTACAGTCTCTGCCTGGGGTGGCCGGAACCGCTTGGGATTCTCCCCTGCCAAGTCGTCTACGATGACTATCAGGGGTAGGTTCCAGCGGCCTCCGGTCATTCGGCTCGACGGCGACTCGATCCGTACAGTTGACTCGGCAACTGTTCTCGGCGTGGTGCTTGACAGGGGTCTCCTGTTCTCGCAGCATGCGAGGGGGATTGTAGAGCGTGCAGCCAGGTGCTTCGGGAAGATGTCGCGTGTGTCGGCGTCTTCCTGGGGCATCCGATACCCCGGTCTGCGTATCCTTTACCAGGGCACGTTTGTTGCCACCCTTGCGTATGCTGCGGGATGCTGGTACGAGCGCGTTGAGGTGCAGACGATCCGGAACACGCTACTCCGGGGGCAGCGGCCTGCACTAGTGCTTCTGACCAAGGCCTATCGGTCGGTCAGCACTGCCGCTCTCCCGGTGTTGGCAGGAGTTCTCCCGGCGGACCTTGAGGTATACCGTGCTGGTAGCACTGAGGTCGCACGCAGAACCGCGTCCCGGCCAGAGATGAGCAGGCTAAAACGCGAACTTTGGGATTCGCTTAAGCGTATTTGGCAGGATCGGTGGGAGAAGGAGACGAAGGGTCAAGAGCTCCGAATGTTTTTCCCCGACGTGTCTGGGAGACTCAGTATGCGCTGGGTCGTACCAGATCATGAGACTTCCCAGATACTCACCGGGCATGGGTGCTTTAATAAGCGCCTATGCGACATGCGGTTACGGGATGAGAGTGTGTGTGCATGTGGACAGGGCGATGAGGACAGGAACCATGTTTTGTGGCACTGTCCTCTATATGACGACATCCGCTGGAGAATGATAGATGGTCTCGAGATGGAGACGCATGGCCCGGCCTGGTATCCCGATCTCGTGAGCACGAAGGCTAACTATGGGCGGCTGCGCGAGTTCGCGCACAGGTGGTTTAGGATACGCACGGCTTCACAGAGCGGCCTGGCACCGGACGGTGCAACCGTAGTGTGATGTACATGCCCCAGAAGGGGGAGAAATGAATATTAGGGACAAAGGACGAAGAGTTAAACAATTTGTAGGGAGTAAGTCACGCACGCGGCAGAGTGTGCACACTGCAAAGCAGAAAGCAGGTTCCGCGTGCGTCTCCCGCGATTGGGCCTATATAATCGAAAGATTGGTTAGGCCATGGGTTGGTGGAGGGTTTGTCCCTATCTACTTGCGACCGGACCGCCGAGGCGAACGGACGTGCGCGCTCTCCGCTCCGCTTTCGGTTCTCGGTACCATTTTGTTACGCGAACGTTTCTTTTACTTCTCGCCCGTTACGTGTGCTGCCTCCCTTCGGTCGACCCCTCTGAGGTCCCAAGGGACAGCCTTAGTGATTTGTGGTGTTGTTTCACGAGACAGGACTCTAACTAACTGTGTGTTTAGTTATAATAATTCTAGTGTAGATTCGTTTAGTTTGCTTAGGTTATTGCATATCGTGAAAGTGTAGCGCAGTGAACTGTTTATTACGCTGTGATGTGGTGCGGTGTTATATACCAATAACACAGTATATTAGAGGATAACTTAGATTAGGTACATAGGTTAGGTTAGTTTTAGGTTAGGCCGCGTGCCGCGCACGCGGTCCCAGTGACAGCTGACAGTTGACAGCGATAGTGACACTTTGCTAATTTGACACCTGTCAGGTTAACAATTTTAATCCGTGGTCATCGGTCCTTTGGCCAAGTGCCGATCTATCGGCCAACTTTGCTGTTCCGACCAACTAACCAACCAAATCTGTTGGAACGTTGGTTGGGAACCGATCACCTGCACGGCCATCTTAAGTGCGACAAGGACGGCGACAGCAGCGAGTGACGCAAGAAGATGGACGACGAAGAGAGGCGGGCCTTCGTGCCGAGGCAAAACATCGGCCGTAGCCCCCCCACCTCTAGGGCTGGCTCTCCCATGGGCCTGAGTGGTAAGGAGCTTCCGGCTAGCCAATCCGAGCAGCCGGAGAAGCGGCCATTGGGGTCGCCGGAGGACGTTCCGGCTCGGCGCCAGCGTGTGGAGGGACGCAGAGGGGGGGAATCAGCAAGGGCTCCTCCAATAGGAGGAATACTTACTACGCCCTCGGTACCGCCCCGTGCAGCACATAGCAGATCATCGGGAATAGCGACGGCAACGGCAGCGACTACGACGACGGCGGCAGCAGCAGCGAGCCAATCGGCAATAAGAGGAGGAGGAGCGGCTGCGAACCAGCCCACTGAAACGACTTCCCCATCCGGAGCCCGCATGTCCAAGATGGTGGCAAATGAGACGGAGGTTGAACTATTGGAGGGCATCAACGCGAGCCTTAAGGCAATTATGACTGTGGTATCTGGACAGGGCAAACTCAATAAGGCGGACTTAGGTTCCATACAGGCAGCTATACATAGCATTCAGGCGAGGTGTGGTATATTCGGGGTAAGGACCGTAGAGAGCAGGAGCAAGGGCGAGCTACTTGAGGAAACACTTAATTCTAAAAATCTGGAGATTGAACTACTAAAAACAAAGGCCGGCCAAATTGTGGCTCCCCAAGCAGCCCCAGCAGCATTGGCAACACCATCGTTCGCGAGCACTCTCAAACTGCCAAGGAGCACCGATAGGCAACCGCTGGCTATCCCTGCTCAGCTAGGACCCAAACTAGCGGTGTACCCATCTGAAGCGGGTACTAAACTGAAGACGGCTGAGGACACCAAGGCGGAACTTAAAAGAGCCGTGAATCCGCGTGCCATCAACGTACAGGTGGCGCAGGTGCGAAAACTGGCGGGTGCTGGCGTGATGCTGGAAACAACTAGCGAAGAAGCGGCGAAGAGGTTAAGGGAGGCGGTCCCCCCAACCCTGCGAGTGGCGGAGCCGAAACCGCGGCTGCCCCTCGTAGCGATCTCGGGGATGAGTGAGGACCCGGCTACGGGAACATTTATGGAGGGCCTATATGAGCAGAACATGAGCAGCGACGCAGCGTGGCCACTGGATCGCCTCAGAAAGGAGGGAAGAGTTGCATTCAAAAAGACCAGGAAGGGAGGCGGCCCAACCACGGTAGTGCTGGAGTGCTCCGCAGCCCTAAGAAGTAAACTTGTTGAGAAGGAGCGCCTTTTCCTGGGCTGGGACGTGTGCCGAGTGCACGATTATGTGGCCGTTACGTGCTGCAACAAGTGCCAGATGTACGGCCACCCGGAAAAGTACTGCCGGTCCCCGGAGGTGGTATGCGGGCGTTGCGGCACGGGCGGCCACAGGGCTGCGGAGTGCAAAAGCGACGCGGCAAAATGCGCGACCTGCCATAAATTTAAGAGGCCCGAGGCCGGGAGCCACGCGACTGCGTCCCGGGATTGCCCTGCCAGACTGTACGCGGAGGGGCGGGCAGTGGCGGCTACTACATACAATTCACGGGCCTAAGGATCGGACAAATAAATGCTGCGGGCGCACAACTCGCCACTGACGAGTTGCCAGCTGTGGCGGGCGAGTTGGGCCTCGACATTGTTCTTGTCCAAGAACAATACTCGAGGTCCGGACTCGTCCTCCAGCACGGCCCCTCGTCTCTCGCGGGCATCTACGTGCGCCGCCGGGATGTCTCGGTTGTCGCCCTGCGTCACCTGTGCACGGATTACTGCTTCGTCATCCACGTATCCGAGGGGGACATCTACTTCGTGTCAGCATATTTCAAGTACTCGGACGACGTGGAACCGCACATCGCCCATGTCGAAGACGTCCTTAGACAGCTGCGGGGACGGCGTGTGATTATCGGGGCGGACGTCAATGCCCATTCGCACCTGTGGCACTGTCGGGAGGAGCAGGTTCACGGGAGGGGTGTTGTCGCGGATCGCCGGAGGTCGCTGGTTGAGGACTTTATAGCGTCGAACAACCTCAACATCGCCAACACGGACGACCAACCAGCGACCTTCAGCACGGTAAATGGTGAGTCCAACGTGGACGTAACCCTGCATACCAGAAACTGCCGGGTTATTGAGTGGCAAGTGCACGAGGCCGTCAGCACAAGCGACCATCGCCTAATCACCTATTATACCACGCAAGGTCAATTTGCCACAACGACGAGCCAGCGGACAACAGACGCCAATTCGGAATCACCTGGGGGGCCTTCGTGCTTCCGGGACCGGGGTGTCGACTGGGGGCGTTTTCACTCGGTGATCCAGGATAAGATAGGTGGTATGAACTTCAATCGCCCTGCATCTCGTGTTAGCAGGGAGTTCACGAAAGTGATCATCCAATCTGCCGCGCGGACCCTCGGTTACAAGAGGAAGAACCGAGATGCAGGGTATGAATGGTGGACGAATGAACTTGACCGCCTACGTCGTCAGTGCGGAAAATCGCGCCGTGCGTGGCAGCGTACGCGACGTAATGGCGGTCCAGCGGAACAGTATGCTGATGAGGCTTTTCGGAAGGATCGTACCGCATACAGAAGAAGGAAGGAGGAGGTTGAGACCGCGTATTTCCGGGGGCTTGCCGAGTCTGGCAATCAAAACCCATGGGGTCTGGCCTACCGTGTGGCAAGCGGGAGGAACCGTCCTCCCGCCAATGTAATTAATGGCACGAAATACGCCGACGGATATGCGGGAACCATCGACGAAGCCATGCACGGTCTAGTGCACGCTCTGTGTCCGGATGACGATCCGTCTATGGATACGGAGTATCACTTTCAGGTGCGGATCTCGGCAGCGATGGTTCCCTCAGGACCGAATGCCCTCCCTCCTTCTGGTGAGTCTCTGGGAAACATGATAAGGCGGTTGCCTAACACGGCTCCAGGGCTCGACGGGGTGACCGCCAGGATTTTGCGGAACGTCTGGGCCGCTGCACCGATGGAGTTCCATTTGGTGTACGCCAAATGTGTGACTGAAGGCATCTTCCCGGACGTCTGGAAGGACGGTCGTCTCCTGGTCCTGCCAAAAGGCAATAACAAGCCTCTTAGTGACCCAAAGGCGTACCGCCCGATCACGCTTCTTTCTGTGCTTGGGAAGCTCTTAGAGCGCGTCATGATACAGTGCGCACCTCAGATTTCAAGGGGAATTTCGGACTGCCAGCATGGTTTCGCTCAGGGGAAGTCTACGGTCTCGGCACTCAATGTCGTGTTAAGTACTGGTAGGGAGTCCACGGCGCGTTATGTTCAGGCAATCTTTCTGGACATCTCTGGTGCCTTTGACAACGCTTGGTGGCCTATGATCATGGTCAAGGTGAAGAGAGGAGGCTGCCCGCCTAACATCTATAGGATGCTGGCGGACTACTTCTCCCGTCGCCGAGTTGGCCTTTTCGTGGGTAGCCGGGTGCTGTGGAAGGAGTCCACCATGGGGTGTCCACAAGGATCAGTGCTTGGACCTACGCTGTGGAACGTCCTGCTGGATGATCTGCTGCGATCACCACTGCCTGAGGGAGTACGCATGGTAGCCTATGCGGACGACGTCACTATTTTGATTGAGGCGCAGTCGAGAGCAGAGATTGAGGCCAAGGCCTCGGAGGTACTCAGTACAGTCTCTGCCTGGGGTGGCCGGAACCGCTTGGGATTCTCCCCTGCCAAGTCGTCTACGATGACTATCAGGGGTAGGTTCCAGCGGCCTCCGGTCATTCGGCTCGACGGCGACTCGATCCGTACAGTTGACTCGGCAACTGTTCTCGGCGTGGTGCTTGACAGGGGTCTCCTGTTCTCGCAGCATGCGAGGGGGATTGTAGAGCGTGCAGCCAGGTGCTTCGGGAAGATGTCGCGTGTGTCGGCGTCTTCCTGGGGCATCCGATACCCGGTCTGCGTATCCTTTACCAGGGCACGTTTGTTGCCACCCTTGCGTATGCTGCGGGATGCTGGTACGAGCGCGTTGAGGTGCAGATGATCCGGAACACGCTACTCCGGGGGCAGCGGCCTGCACTAGTGCTTCTGACCAAGGCCTATCGGTCGGTCAGCACTGCCGCTCTCCCGGTGTTGGCAGGAGTTCTCCCGGCGGACCTTGAGGTATACCGTGCTGGTAGCACTGAGGTCGCACGCAGAACCGCGTCCCGGCCAGAGATGAGCAGGCTAAAACGCGAACTTTGGGATTCGCTTAAGCGTATTTGGCAGGATCGGTGGGAGAAGGAGACGAAGGGTCAGGAGCTCCGAATGTTTTTCCCCGACGTGTCTGGGAGACTCAGTATGCGCTGGGTCGTACCAGATCATGAGACTTCCCAGATACTCACCGGGCATGGGTGCTTTAATAAGCGCCTATGCGACATGCGGTTACGGGATGAGAGTGTGTGTGCATGTGGACAGGGCGACGAGGACAGGAACCATGTTTTGTGGCACTGTCCTCTATATGACGACATCCGCTGGAGAATGATAGATGGTCTCGAGATGGAGACGCATGGCCCGGCCTGGTATCCCGATCTCGTGAGCACGAAGGCTAACTATGGGCGGCTGCGCGAGTTCGCGCACAGGTGGTTTAGGATACGCACGGCTTCACAGAGCGGCCTGGCACCGGACGGTGCAACCGTAGTGTGATGTACATGCCCCAGAAGGGGGAGAAATGAATATTAGGGACAAAGGACGAAGAGTTAAACAATTTGTAGGGAGTAAGTCACGCACGCGGCAGAGTGTGCACACTGCAAAGCAGAAAGCAGGTTCCGCGTGCGTCTCCCGCGATTGGGCCTATATAATCGAAAGATTGGTTAGGCCATGGGTTGGTGGAGGGTTTGTCCCTATCTACTTGCGTACGGAACGCCGAACCGTGCGGACGTGCGCGGAGCTCCGGTGCGTGGTCGTTTGTTTGTGTTTTGTGCGTTACGCGAACGTTCCATCTAACGTGAGTGCAGCGACAAAGTGTGGTGCAATTCCCGTGGTCGACCCCCCCTTGAGGTCCCCGGGACGCCTGCGTGTGTGTTGCTGTGTAGACTTGGAAAGTGGGAAAGGACCCGTGGTTATCAGGACTATTTTACGTATTTTATTGTAGCTATAGTGCAGATTAGATCACCTTAACAGTGTGAACGTTTCTGTGCCGTTGTACTCTATCTTGTGTTCGTCCGCTTGTTTTAACAATTTAGTTATAAACTAGGCATTTAGGTCTTAGAGTAGGTTATTTGATAGTAGGTTATATTTTTAGGTTAAGTTGCTCGCACGTGGTGGGCACGCCGCGTACGGGTGACAGTGACTTTGACTGACAGTGACACTTGGTGTAAACTTTTACAGCGGGGCTCTTGGGCCTGCGACGCATGGAACCTGGTCCTTTGGCCGACTAGTCAGCTCCGGTACGCAGGCGGCCGAAACTGGCTGGGCGTTGGTAGTTCCCCAAATCGTCGGTGTCCAGTACCGTAAGGATTCGACTACCAAACTGATTGACTCTCACTGACGGCGGGCACTCAGGCGGCACGTCCTGAGGCAGCCTCCGGAGCAGTGGACAGCTCGAAGAGACCGCTTGGCTCGCCGGAGGAAGTTCCCTCCAGGCGACAACGTACGGAGCCGGCACGCAGAGAGCTCACCAGGGCTCTACCAGTTGCAGGCATATTGTCTACGCCCCCGGGACCGTCCAAGACTGCGACAGCACCGCCATCGGGAACCAGCGCTACGGGGATGGGGCCGGGACGCAGCGGGCAGCTGGCTCAAGCTGCATCAGGAACCACGGGCAGGCTTTCTAAAATGGCATCGATAGAGACGGAGGAAGAACTATACGATGGGATCAACACCGGCCTCCAGACGGTTATGACTGTGGTAAGCGGTCAAGGAAAACTAAATAAGGCAGACATAGGAGCGATTCAGGCGGCGGTACAGTCGATAATCGCGCGTTGCGGCATTTACGGCATGCGAACAACAGAGGCGAGAGCGCAGTGCCGTATACTGGAAGAGCGGGTCAGCAAACAAGAGATGCAGATAGAGCTTCTGAAGACGAATGCAAGTCGGGATACCACGGGATGCAGCTGCCAACAACAGCCGGGAGCGCCTTCATTTGCCAACATAGTGAAGGCGGGGCGAGTGGAGATCCCGATCCCGGCTCCAGGTGGACCAACCCTGGCCATATACCCCTCGGAGTCGGGGACGGCCCTGAAAACTGCGGACGACATGAAAGCTGAACTGAAAAAGAGTGTAGACCCGAAAGCACTGAGGGTACAAGTGGACGGCCTAAAAAAGATTGGAAATGGAGGCCTCTTGGTTAAGACTCCGAGCGAGATGGCGGCCCAGAAATTGCGTGCCGCGGTTCCCTCAACAATGAGGGTAACTGAACCGAGGACAAGACAGCCACTTGTGGCAATAACAGGCCTAAGCGAGGATCCGGACCAGGCACGCTTCTTAAATGACCTCCACGACCAGAATCTAGCGGAAGACGCTAACTGGCCAATAGGAAGGTTTGCCAAGGAGGGACGTGTGGCCTTCAAGAAAACAAGACGGGGTAGTTATGGAGGAGCCACGACCACCGTGGTGCTGGAGTGCACTGCAGCTTTACGGTCCAAGCTGCTCCAGATGGAGAAGGCCTACCTAGGGTGGGACGTATGCCACATCAGGGACCATGTTACAGTAACATGCTGTAACAAATGCCAGCTTTACGGGCACCCTGAGAAATATTGCAGGTCCTCGGAGGTGGTCTGCGGTAAGTGCGGAGCGAGTGGACACAGGGCTGCTGAGTGTAAGTCGACAGCCTCAAAATGTGCGACGTGCAGCCGGTTTGGCAGGAAAGAGGCAGTGGGACATCTGACGGCCTCACGGGAATGCCCCGCAAGGGCTTACGCAGAGGGCCGCATGGTCGCGGCGACGAACTACATTCCCGTCTAAACGTTTGAAAATCGGCCAAATCAACTTGGGTGAAAAAATCGAAGCGCGATGGTGAGCGGGAAACGCAATTCATTACGCGAACTATCCACGTTTCGAGCTATCGCAAACCATTACGCGAACGTTCTCGAGTGCATTTTTTGCCGTTTAGTGAGATGAACCTACGACTCTCGCCGCCCCTATCTATTTTTAATATGATTGTTTTGAAATTTATATTACACCGACCACGTCATAATGACTTCAATATTGTATTTAATTTAGGAAAATAATAAATACCTAACATTAAAAATACTTCCAACAGTTCTGTTACTTACTAATCAGTTAATTTCAATGTCAATGCAAACATTTAATAAATAAATAAATATGTGACGGGAATAATGTTACGAGAAGTTAGTAAATATAATATTGTATGTACATATCTTATATATTATTATGTCATTGATATTGGATACATCACAATAAATAAGTAACAATACAACAAATTGAAAGGTGTGTATATATATATATATATATATATATCATCGATAAACAGATAGAAAAAATAAAATAATAAAGAAAAGAAATCGAAGCGCAATGGTGAGCCGGAAAACGCAATTCATTACGCGAACTACCCGCGCGTTTGGCGCTATCACAAACCATTACGCGAACGTTCTCGTTTGCATTTTTTGGCCGTTTAATGGGACGAATCTATAGCCCCCCCGCACCCCCCCTCTCTATATTTTTAATACACTTGTTTTTAAATTTATTACACCGAACACGTAATAATATCTTCATTATATTATATTTAAAACACATTAAATACCTACCAATAAATAACTTCGAACAGTTTTGTTAGTCACTAATCACTCCACTTAGTTCCAATGTCAATACAAACATTTAATGAATAAATAAATATATTACGGGAATAATGTTACAAGCACGTTGTAAATATAAAATAATATGCATATTAAGCATGTAATGTGCAGTTTTCAAACTTGTTTAATTGTTTCATAATCAATATTGTTACCTATTATTGGATACGACACAATAATAAATAATGATACAACACACATAAAAGTATATCATGGATAAAAAAGGTAGTGTACTTACGGGAATCAAAATGGAGCCGGCCGGTCACGCGCAGCCTTATAAATATATTTTATGTACAATTATGTATCACTTTCATCGTGGTTAATGTCGCACCAACCATGACATACGTATGTGAATGCACCTGCAATCCATTGCCTCTAATATACGCAGTTCACACAAAACAAAACATTTCACTGTTAACTTATTGAACTGAATTTAAAACACATTTCGCGGACAATTATTATCTACTACGCGTAATTAGTACGCGAGATACAAAATTGACAATAAGTTAGTTGACGCGGTCAAATCTATGCAAAATGTTAACTTTCCTATTAGATTTTTAAGCTAACAACAAACAATAAACTATACAAACAATAGTAAATATTATATAAAATCAGATTAGGAATTAGGTTATGTTAAATTTTTTTATTTGAATGTATTCAAAGCAAAGGAATAAAATGCATAAAGCCTAGCAACCGCGCAAACGTATAAAAACTTATGCAACTGTAAAAAAAAACTATCGCACCGCGAATAATCAAGAATTACGTGCAAATATTATATATATATAATAAATTTAAAAACTGTACGAGACTAACATACACCCATATTGACATTTTTTATTGCGTTGAATGGCGAGTCGTGCATGCCGTTCGCCTGATGGTAAGCGATGCGACCGCTCATGAACAGTAGCAAAACCAAACAACACCTTGATTTACAAAGCAATGCTTGGCATTCCACTGCGCTCGCCATCCTGAGACACAAGATGTTAAGTCTCAATATGTCCAGTAGTTACTCTGGCTACAATGTCCTTCAATCCGAAACACAACAGTGCATTTAAACTGCTGTTTGACGGGAGAAATAGACATTGCGGTGGTACCTGTGTCCTGCTGGATGATCTGCTGCGATCACCACTGCCTGAGGGAGTACGCATGGTAGCCTATGCGGACGACGTCACTATTTTGATTGAGGCGCAGTCGAGAGCAGAGATTGAGGCCAAGGCCTCGGAGGTACTCAGTACAGTCTCTGCCTGGGGTGGCCGGAACCGCTTGGGATTCTCCCCTGCCAAGTCGTCTACGATGACTATCAGGGGTAGGTTCCAGCGGCCTCCGGTCATTCGGCTCGACGGCGACTCGATCCGTACAGTTGACTCGGCAACTGTTCTCGGCGTGGTGCTTGACAGGTCTCCTGTTCTCGCAGCATGCGAGGGGGATTGTAGAGCGTGCAGCCAGGTGCTTCGGGAAGATGTCGCGTGTGTCGGCGTCTTCCTGGGGCATCCGATACCCCGGTCTGCGTATCCTTTACCAGGGCACGTTTGTTGCCACCCTTGCGTATGCTGCGGGATGCTGGTACGAGCGCGTTGAGGTGCAGATGATCCGGAACACGCTACTCCGGGGGCAGCGGCCTGCACTAGTGCTTCTGACCAAGGCCTATCGGTCGGTCAGCACTGCCGCTCTCCCGGTGTTGGCAGGAGTTCTCCCGGCGGACCTTGAGGTATACCGTGCTGGTAGCACTGAGGTCGCACGCAGAACCGCGTCCCGGCCAGAGATGAGCAGGCTAAAACGCGAACTTTGGGATTCGCTTAAGCGTATTTGGCAGGATCGGTGGGAGAAGGAGACGAAGGGTCAGGAGCTCCGAATGTTTTTCCCCGACGTGTCTGGGAGACTCAGTATGCGCTGGGTCGTACCAGATCATGAGACTTCCCAGATACTCACCGGGCATGGGTGCTTTAATAAGCGCCTATGCGACATGCGGTTACGGGATGAGAGTGTGTGTGCATGTGGACAGGGCGACGAGGACAGGAACCATGTTTTGTGGCACTGTCCTCTATACGACGACATCCGCTGGAGAATGATAGATGGTCTCGAGATGGAGACGCATGGCCCGGCCTGGTATCCCGATCTCGTGAGCACGAAGGCTAACTATGGGCGGCTGCGCGAGTTCGCGCACAAATGGTTCAAGGCGCGCACGGTTCCTTGAGCGGCCTGGCACCGGACGGTGCAACCGTGCAGTATTGTACATGCCCCAGAACGGGGAGAAATGAATATTAGGGACAAAGGACGAAGAGATAAACAATTTGTAGGGAGTAAGGTCACGCACGCGGCAGAGTGTGCACACTGCAGCGCAGAAAGCAGGTTCCGCGTGCGTCTCCCGCGATTGGGCCTATATAATCGAAAGATTGGTTAGGCCATGGGTTGGTGGAGGGTTTGTCCCTATCTACTACTTGCGTACGGAACGCCGAACCGTACGGACGTGCGCGGAGCTCCGGAGCGTGTGCATTTTCGTGCCGCTTTTTTGTGCCGCTAAGTTTAGTGTTTTCAGTGCCGCGAGTGTTTCCCCGTGGTTGACCCCCCTGAGGTCCCCGGGACGTGCTTGTGTGTCTGGATTGCTACTCCCGATAACGTTTGAGACAGGACTCCTTTTTCCCTATTATTTATAGTTTAGTTTAGCCTTTCTTGCTACATACGCTCTGTACCGCATTGTGGCGTTTTAAACTGCAATTTGCTTTAAGTGTTGTGTGCTTTGTGTTAGTCCGCTAGGTCGTAAGTTTAGTGCTTAAGCTGAACAGCTGTTTTGCTAGGTTAAGTTAGGTTAGGTGCCCGGCACGTGGTGTGCACGCCGCGTGCGGGTGACAGCGTTGGTGACAGTGACACTTGGTGCGACCCGCCTTTTACAGCGTGGCTATTGGGCCTGTTACGTTTGGCAACCTGATCCTTTCGCCGGCCGGTCGGAGCGGTCTCGGTTCGCAGGCCGCCGAAATCGGATGGGCGTTGGATGCTGCTCAATCCACCGGTGTCCAACACTGTAAATTCGGACATTGGATGACGGCTGTCAGCTGTCAGGAGCCGATTGTCAACTGTCAACTGTCAGGTGTCAGTGACTGACAGTCCTGCTAAGCAGCGCCAATGGACGACGATGAGAGGCGGGCGTTCGCGCCGCGGCCGAGTATCGGTCGCAGCCCCCCCCCCTCACGTGCAGGCTCACCATTTACGCAGACGGGGAAGGACGCTCCTAGCGGCCACACGGACCAGCCAGAGAAGAGGCCGCTCGGCTCGCCTGAAGATTTGCCAGCACGACGTCAGCGCTTCGAGGGACGCCGCGAGACCAGTAAGGCCCCACCAGCGGCAGGGATCATTACGACTCCGTCGGTACCACCGCGCGCAGGGACGTCGAACAGAGGAACGGGCACGGCGACTGCAATGGCAACAGGGACCGCAGCGAAAGGGACAACCTCGGACACGCCCACTCCAACTACGACGAAGACGACGATGACGACAACAGGATCCCCGGGAACGAGCCTTGCTAAGCTAGTGTCGAGCGAATCTGAAGTGGAACTGCTAGAGGGGATAAATTCCAGCCTGAAAGCTATTATGACGGTTGTTTCAGGACAGGGAAAATTAAATAAGGCGGACCTGGGGGCCATCCAAGCGGCGGTCCAAAGCGTGCAGGCAAGATGTGGCATCTTTGGAGTACGGACAGTGGAGGCCAGAAGTAAGAGAGAAATCTTGGAAAAAACGGTGGAGACCAAAAACATGGAGATAGAGCTGCTAAAGACAAAAGCCCTCCAGCAGCAAGAATTCCCGGCGGCCCCAGCACTGCCAACACCAAAAGGTCCGACCTTTGCGAACATCCTCAAGTTGCCGAGGAGGAGCGTGGACAAGCCAGCAGTACAGATACCGGAACAACTGGGACCCAAATTGGCTATCTACCCCTCGGAAGCGGGGTCTAACTTAAAAACGGCAAACGACACGAAGGCCGAACTAAAAAGGGCAGTAGACCCAAGGGCAATCAACGTGCAGGTCTCGCAGGTGCGCAGGTTGGGCGGTGGCGGCCTACTGGTGGAAACTACGAGCGAAGAGGCAGCAAAGAGACTGAGAGCAGCGGTCCCACCCACCCTGCGGGTGGCAGAGCCAAAGCCCAGGCTGCCACTGGTAGCCATTTCAGGCATGGGGGAAGACCCAGCGTCGGGCACCTTCCTACAAGGGATCCACGAGCAGAACTTTACGGAGGACGCAGCATGGCCAGTGGACCGCCTAAAAAAGGAGGCGAGAATCGCTTTCAAGAAGACGCGAAAGGGAGGCGGCCCTACAACGGTGGTGCTGGAGTGTTCCGCGGCCCTGAGGGCAAAGTTGGTTGAAAAAGAAAGGCTGTTTTACGGATGGGATGTGTGCAGAGTGCACGATTATGTGGCCGTCACGTGCTGCAACAAGTGCCAGCAGTACGGCCACCCTGAAAAGTACTGTCGGTCAGCGGAGGTGGTCTGCGGAAGATGCGGTACGGGCGGTCACAGGGCCGCGGAATGTAAAAGCGACAAGTCGACCTGCGCAACCTGCCTCAAATTCAAGAGGCCCGAAGCCACCAGCCATGTCACTGCCTCTCGGGACTGCCCTGCGAGGATCTATGCAGAGGGGCGAGCAGTAGCTGCTACAGAATACAATTCGCGAATCTAAAAGTGGGACAGTTGAATGCTGCCGGGGCACAGCTAGCCACGGAGGAGCTGCCAGCTGTGGCGGGCGAGCTGGACCTCGACATTGTTCTTGTCCAAGAACAATACTCGAGGTCCGGGCTCGTCCTCCAGTGCGGCCCCTCGTCCCAGGCTGGCATATATGTGCGCAGACAGGACATCTCGGTTGCCGCCCTACTTCAATGGTGTACCGACTTCTGCTATGTGATCCACGTCGGGGAGCTGGACACATATTGGTGTCCGCCTATTTTAAATACTCGGACGACATAGAGCCGCATATAGCGCACCTTGAATGTGTACTTCGGGCGCTCAGAGGCAGACGCCTGATTGTGGGGGCGGATGTCAACGCCCACTCATACCTCTGGCACTGCAGAGAAGACCAGGTCCAGGGTCGGGGTCAGATTGCGGACCATCGGAGGTCGCTGGTTGAGGACTTCATCGCGTCTAATAACCTCAACATCGCCAACAGGGACGACCAACCAGCGACCTTCAGCACGGTGAACGGTGAGTCCAACATAGACGTCACCCTGTTTAGCAGGAGTTGTCGTGTTGAGGAGTGGTGCGTGCACGAGACGGCGAGCAGCAGTGATCACCGCCTCATAACCTTCCGGACGGGGAGCTGGCAACCTGCAACGACGGGACAATGGACGACGGATGCCACCACCATGGAGCCCCCGGGGGGGCCTTCGTGCTCCGGGACAGGGGTGTCGACTGGGGGCGTTTTCGTTCGACGATCCAAGGTAAGATAGGAGGTTTGAATTTTAACCGCCCTGCCTCCCGTGTTAGCAGTGATTTCACTAAGGTGATAATCCAGACTGCCGCACGGACCCTCGGTTATAAGAGGAAGAACCGGGATGCAGGGTACGAATGGTGGACGCAAGAACTTGACCGCCTACGTCGTCAGTGCGGAAAATCGCGCCGTGCGTGGCAGCGCACGCGACGTGTTGCGGTCCAGCGGAACAATATGCAGGTGATGTGTTTCGAAAGGATCGCGCCGCATACAGAAGAAGGAGGGAGGAGGTTGAGACCGCGTATTTCCGGGGGCTTGCCGAATCCGGCAATCAAGACCCATGGGGTCTGGCCTACCGAGTGGCAAGCGGGAGGAACCGTCCTCCCGCTAATGTAATTAATGGCACGAAATTCGCTGACGGAATATGCGGGGACCATCGACGAAGCCATGCACGGTCTAGTGCACGCTCTGTGTCCGGACGACGATCCATCTAAGGATTCAGAGTACCACTTTCAGGTGCGGATCTCGGCTGCGATGGTTCCCTCAGGCCCGAATGCCCTCCCTCCTTCTGGTGATTGTCTGAGAAACATGATTAGGTCGCTACCTAACACGGCCCCGGGGCTCGACGGGGTGACCGCCAGAATTTTGCGCAACGTCTGGGCCGCTGCAACGGTGGAATTCCACTCGGTGTATGCCAAATGTGTGGACGAGGGCGTTTTTCCGGACGTCTGGAAAGACGGTCGTCTCCTGGTTCTGCCAAAGGGCAATAACAAGCCAATTACGGATCCGAAAGCGTACCGTCCGATAACGCTACTCTTCAGTCTTTGGCAAACTGCTTGAGCGTGTTATGCTCACGTGCGCGCCTCAAATCTCGTCTGGGATTTCCGACTGTCAGCACGGGTTTGTTCGTGGAGGTCCACAGTCTCCGCACTCAATGCGGTGATTGGGACCGCCCGCTCGTCGGAGGCACGTTATGTACAGGCGATCTTCCTGGACATCTCTGGTGCCTTCGATAATGCCTGGTGGCCCATGATCTTGGCCAAGGTAAAGCGGGTGGGGTGTCCCCTAACATCTATAAGATGCTGGTGGACTACTTCACCCGCGCCGAGTTGGCCTTTTCGTGGGTGGCCGGGTATTGTGGAAGGAGTCCACCATGGGGTGTCCGCAGGGGTCCGTGCTTGGTCCATCTCTGTGGAACATCTTGCTGGACGACCTGCTCCAGTCGCCGTTCCCGGCCGGGGTCAGCATGGTCGCCTATGCTGACGATGTCACCGTACTGGTTGAGGCGCAGTCTAGGGCGGCCATTGAGCATGCTGCTACTGCAGCTCTTACCATCATCTCAGCTTGGGGAGCTCAGAATCGTCTGGGATTTTCCTCGGAGAAATCATCCACGATGACTATCCGGGGAAGATTCCAGAGGCCCCCAACGATCCCGCCTGGACGGCGTCTCGATTCGGTCGGTGGCATCGGTGACCCTGCTTGGGGTGGGTACTGGATGGGAGTCTCCTGTTCTCGCGGCATGCACAGGGGATTGTCGACCGCGCGGCCAAATGCTTCGGGAAGGTGTCGCGTGTGTCGGCATCTTCCTGGGCATTCGTTACACTGGCCTACGAATAATATACCAAGGCACCTTTGTTGCGACCCTGTGTATGCCGCGGCGTGCTGGTACGAGCGGGTTTAAGGTCCGGACAATCGCAGGCATTCTTCTCCGGGGGCAGCGGCCTGCACTGGTGCTACTGACCAAGGCTTATCGGTCGGTTAGCACTGCCGCGCTCCCGGTGCTTGCCGGTGTTTTGCCTGCGGACCTCGAGGTGATGCGTGCTGGCAGTATCGAGGCGGCGCGCAGAGCAGTGCCAAGGGAGGAGATGTGCAGGCGTAAGCGCGAGATTCGGAATTCAGTAATAGTACTCTGGCAGACCCGGTGGGAGGAGGAGACGAAAGGTCGCGAGCTCTATCAATTCTTCCCCGACGTGGCTGGGAGACTCAGCACGAGCTGGGTCGTACCAGATTATGAGACCTCTCAGATACTGACTGGACACGGGTGCTTCAATAAGCGCCTGTCCGATATGGCGGCTCAAGGATGATAGTGCTTGTGAATGTGGATGGCCAGAAGAGGACAGACACCACGTTCTGTGGCTCTGTCCGCTGTATGAGGAACTTCGCCGGAGAATGCTCGGGGGTCTCGTCTTGGAACACCACGGTCCCGCTTGGTATGCGATCTCGTGGGCTCGAGGTAAACTTTGGGCTGCTGCGGGAGTTTGCGCACGGGATGGCACAGGATACGCAACAGTTCTCCGGACAGGACAACAGCGACGACAACAATCGCATGGAATGAGTGTGATAGTGGATCAGCATGCCCCAGAAGGGGGAGAGTTGCAAGGGATAAATGGACGAAGAAACTAACTTGTAGGGAGCTCGTAAAACTCCGCGGTGGAGTGCAATCTGCCTGGCAGCCGCAATATCCGCGTGAGTAGTCTCCCGAGATTCGGCCCCATATAATCGTAAGATTGGTTGGGCCATGGGTTGGAGGGGATTGGATTTGTCCTATCTACTCGTCGTGGCGAACGGACGTGTGCACGCGACGCTCCGCGCTGTTTATGTGTTACGCGAACTTTCTTTTTTTTTTTTTTCTTTTCGTGTGTTGTGGAACTCGTGTGCTACGCTCCCTGTGGTCGACCCCCTCGAGGTCCCCGGGACGCCTACGAGCCAGTTGTGTATCTGTTTGTGCTGCTCCAGCCGAATTAAAGGAAAGGACCCGTGAGCAAGGACTCTTTTATGTTTTATCAGTAGAATAGGTTAAGTTTTAGTGTTACAACTGAGTGTACGTTTTCTGTGTCGTTTCGCAGCAATTTGGCCGCGATAAACTTTGTGTGCTGAATAGCGTTATTTATTAGGTTATTTAGGTTTAGGTTTTTAGAATAGGTTATGTAGGATATATTTAAGGTTAAGTCGCTTGCACGTGGTGGGCACGCGGCGAGTGGACAGGACTTTTGTTTGTCACTGACTTATTGTGACGTACAGGCTGACGCTATTTTACAGCGTGGCTATTTGTGTTTTGTGGCAATCTGTGGATATCAGCCTTTTAGCCGGTTAACTGAACTGATTTGACTATTATTGACTGATTCGACTATTCGTGGGTTGGCGACAGCACTGGCGTATGCCAACATCGGTAGACTGTTGACCAACTGTCAGTGACATTGACAGTGGGACAGGTGCCTCGACCCGGTGCAGTCTAAGGTTGTGGGCTCTTGCGATTTGAGGGACGCCTGGGCTCCTAGTCCTTTTGCTAAGGTTGGCAGAGAAAATACGACTAGTGCACGGGGCAGGAAACAACCAGTGATCGGCGAAACTGTATAAGCGGGCTTGTGAGTCTTTGCCCCGCAGCAAGATTTTGGACCTGCTGTGAGTGGGTGCAGACGAACGGTGCTGCATAGCCGTTTTAGTAATGGCGGAGGAACACCGAACCACTGGGGACGTCGCGAGATCGCCAAGCGACGGAAGTGGGGACCTGGCTTTAGCAAGGAAGGAGGAGGAGGAGCTGTGTAGCCTTCTGAACGACAAGTGCAGCGGCAGGGGTTCACGCCGCGAAGGAAATCTTTGGCGCGCACCCCCCCCCCCCCCAACGGCAGTGGGAAGAGGACTGTGCGATATTCATCGTCATCTCATCGAAACGCCCCGCTTTCAGTCGCCGGAGGATAATCAGGACACAGTTGAGGCGCCTGTTTGGGCCTGCGCGAATCGACAGGCGCGTCGGCACCCCCTATCGCCGGGATCATGCCCGGGCAGGACCGGGACTTTTGGGACCGCTGCGGACAAGGAAATGAGTGAGAACTCCGGAACCGCCCGTCACCCGCCCGGCTATCACGGATGCTTGTGGCTACTGTCCCATCTGGGATTGGCAGCAAAACCAAAACGGAGCTGCTTGAGCGATCCACTCTGCAATCATGGACCTTTACCAAATTGGCAAACGGGATGGTCTCAAAAGGAAGAAATTCCAACTGAATTCCGCTGATATTGGGAGGTGGATTAAACCCCGAGCGCAGCAGGTGCTAGCAGTAGTGGCGATGCTTGGAACTACGCCTTGCAGATGCGGAACACGAGCTGGCTAAGCCAAGCTCAAGAACCATGCTGGGAATTGCAGGTATAGCGGCGGAGGCAGGAATGAGTACAAGATTGTGACCAGCGGTAGAGGATAAGATTTGATGAGTGTGCTGACCAATTGCCAAGTATACCCCCGTTAGCAAAGTCAGGGAACGTTGCAAACCATGCTCATGAGGGGTGCCACTGCCCCGATTCCGGCCCCAAGCGGCCCGCGGTGATGGCAGTTGTACCGCAGCGGAGGCAGACTCCCGACCTGGGGGGAAAACGGCCGAGGATACGAAGTCGGCTAATCAAGAAAGCGTGGACCCGAAAAGTACCAAACTCCAACATGATGAAGCGTCAAGGAAAAATTGCGAAACGCGGGGCCGTGTTACTTCAAACAGCGGATGAAGCTAGTGTTGCTGCTCAACTTCGAGGCGCCATTCCGACAACTTTGCGGGTTTACGGAGCCCCGCCAGCGGAATGCCACTGGTGGCTGTAGCTAGGCCTCAGTGCGCGACCCAGACGCGGCGACCTTGTCAAGGACTGTATGAGCAAAACATGGCATCCGAGGAATCATGTCATCCCATGGAGCGCACTTAAGAGAACTGCAGGAGTGCTTTAAGAAGGGCAGGAAAGTCGGGCGGCCTCCAATACTATAATCTTGGAATGCTCGGCGCACTGCGGCAGAAGAAGCTAAAAGGGCGAGAAGGGTCTATTAGGGGGTGGGAGTTCTGCGGCGTCTACGACTATGTGAAATGTAAACTGTTTGCTCCAAGTGCCGCTCTTTGGACCCCGGAGACGTACTGTCGCTCCAATGAAGTGATTGCTGGCCGGATGTTTTGAGGGGGTGGCCGGGCATCGTGCTTACGGATGCAATGCAGCATGCGTCGAGATGCGCCGCACGTGCACCCGCTTGTAAACGGCAAGATGCTACACAGTCACGCGACGGCATCCCGGACTGTCCCTTGCAAGAAGGTGAAACGCGAGGGAAGGTCAGTTGCGCCACAAATACATTCTCGCCTAAAGGACTTCGAGAGTGGGCAGCTGGGAGAACCTGGGCGGATCGGAGTGCTACACTACTGAATTGGCCCGCGATTGCTTACGGAAATGGGCCGATCCATCATTGGGTCCCAGGAAAACAATTCCTCCCACGTCCAGGGGCCATCCACCAGCTAGACCCCCAGTCACAGGCGGGCATCTACGTGCACCGACCGAGGACCATTTGCGTGGCTGTATTGGCTGACTGGTTGCCGCGACCTTTTGTTACCGTGGCGCATGTGGCCTCCCTCGATACAATCATCATCGGGCGCGTACTTTAAGTCTCCGACAGCATTGACCCCACGTGGGAAGCAAATCACGAATCCTTAACCACTTCCGGGGGCCGGCGGCATTCTGATGGCGGACGACTGCATGCTCATCGCGATGTGGGCACTGATAGGCACACCCAGGGCCGCGGGCGCGGAGTCATAGAGGACCACGCAGAACGCTGGTTAGATAGAAGATTCTTTTCTGGGACAGAAATCTCCTTATCGCAAATTCTGAACACGAGCCCACAACCTCAGCAATCCAACGGAAATCTAATGTGGATGTTAACCCCCCTGCAATAGCAGGAGTTGCAAGCGTCGGCGAATGGCAGTGCAGTGGGGGAAAGCACACCAGCGACCATCGGCTACTAACCTACACAGTGAGCAATCCCGCCGGCCACGTCTGCAAGCCGCACCAGCGGTGGGGCGGCCTGAAGAGACGACGAGGCTTTCGGTGATCGTGGCTGTCGAGGTGGACGTTTCCGTTACGGGACGATGATCCACTAAAGAATGGGTTATCGGATATGAATGCTCTGCAGCCTTGAGGTCAGTCGAGGGTTCACCGACTTGGTGGTTGCACTCCGCGCGCTCCGCCCTCCGGCGTCAGAAGAGGAGTCGAGGGAAGTTGGATACGAATGCGTGGACGCCTGAACGTGACCGCCTCCGGCGGCGCTGTGGATCGTCGCGTTCGAGGGCAAGGCGCACCCGCCGCGGGGGTGGGGTGGTCCGGCGGAGGATTATGCCAGGGAGGACATTTAGACGGGACCGGGCCGTTATCGGACGGAGAGAATGGACGAAGTCGAGACGGCATTTTCAGGGGGATGCGAGGACAGGATAACCACAAGACTGGGGGACTCGCTACCGTGCGGCGACCGGGTAGAAAAAGAGAAACGCCCCCATGGGAATGTTGTCCACGCGTAGGTTTGCGGGAAGGTTACTCAGGGTCCGTGGACGAAGCCATGAGCGGCCGCTCGTGTATTCCTGTGAACTGATGACGATCCGTCTAAGGCACCGAGTTTCACGAGCGTGCTCCGGGTCGAGGCAAGAAGTGGCCCCCTGAGGGGTTCTAACGCCCATCCTCCTTCCTTTCGGGATTGGGCGCATAATTAGGCAGTTGCCTAAACACGGTTCTGCGCTCGACGGGGTGACCGCCAGAATTGACGCAACGTCCTGGGCCGATGCACGGGTGGAATTCCACTCGGTGTAATGCCAAAGTGGGATCCGAGGGGCGTTTTCAGGCCGTCTGGAAAGACGGTAAGTCTCCTGGTTCTGCCAACAGGGCAATAACCACGCACAATACAGAGATCCGGAAAGCGTTACACGTCCGATAACGTAATCTCAGGTCTTTGGCAAACTGCTTGAGCGTGGTATGCTCACGTGGCGCGCCCTCAAATCTCGTTGGGATTGCCGACTAGTCAGCACGGGTTTGTTCGTGGGGGGTCACAGTCCCGCACTCAATGCGGTGATTGGGACCGCCGCTCGTCGGAGGGCACGTATGTCAGGCGATCTTTCTGGACATCTTCTGGTGCCTTCGATAATGCCGGTGGCCCATGATTCTTGGCCAAGAAAGGTTGGTTTAAGGAGGGTGGGGTGTCCACATAACATAATAAGGATGATGGTAGGACTACTTCACCCGCCGCCGAAGTGTGGTCCTTTTCGGAGGTGGCGTTTACGGGTATTGTAGGAAGGAACGTCCACCATGGGTGGTCCGAAGGGGTCCGTGCTTGGCCATCTATGGTGGAAACATCTTATGGACGACCTGATCCAGTAGCAGTTCCCGGCCAGGGGGTCAGGAGGTCGCCTATGCTGACGTGTCACCGTACTGGTTGAGGCGCAGTCTAAGGGCGGCCATGAGCATGCTGCTACTGCAGAAGCTCTTACCATCATACTCAGCTTGGTGGAGCTCAGAATCGTCTGGGATTTTCCTCGGGAGAAATCATCCACGATGACTATCAGGGAGGAAAGATGTTCAGACGGCCCCCAACGGATCGCAGGGACGGCGTCTTCGATTCGGTCAGGTGGCATCGGTGCCAATGCTCGGAGGGATGGTAGCTGGATGGGAGAACGGCTCTCATGTTCTCGGCGGCCCCAAATGCACAGGGATTGTCGACCGCGCGGCCAAATGC
>WUWR02000275.1:0-36296 GCA_009982885.2 Hyles vespertilio
ACTGCATCACAACATCCATTTCAGCGTTTCTCAAGCCAGTCGGCAATGAAGTCTGCAACGCTGTCCGGACGATTTATATCCAGAACTGGCACGTTCAGCGTTAATTTCTGGTCGCTGGCGACAGCGATTACCTGCTCATCAAGCAGTTCCTCGATCCCACCCTTGATCCCGGCCCGCCATAAAACAATTTTAGGTACGGGTTCATCTTTGAAGCCTTCGACCAGCACGACCTCAAGCGTAGCGTGATCCATGCGGCTGAGCAGAATAAGGGCAGATTAATCGACTGCTTTTCCGGCGTCTCACACATCAATGCCCATCGCTCTGAACTGGCCAATATTACCTGACTGGCACCCGCTTTTCTGAGCAGATAGCTATCTTTGCCTGGCGTATCCACATCCATCTGATGATGGGTATGTTTAATCAATCCTGCGCGGATACCTTATCGCCGAGAATCGGTATCACCTGCTGCAATAGCGTCGTTTTCCCGGTTCCACTCCAGCCACAATGGCAAGTATAGGTAATGACATGTCAGCCTCTGTTGTTCAGGTCATCAGGCGTATTGATATTGCGGAAGGCAGCCTCATCCTCATCCATCCGGACAGCATGGCCACCGTGGTCGCGCAGAAAATGCATAAGACGTCGTTCTCCAGCCTGAGATAGTCATAAAGAGGTGCAGCCATTTCCCGATGAATCAGCGCCAGCGTAGGATGATTCGCGCGACTGTGAACGTACCCAGACTGCCGGCGCCTCACCGCGTTGATCGACCAGTTTTTCGACGAAGTAGAGAGGTATTGCAGGCGTATCGCAGGAGCAAAAAGCGGCCCATTCACCGTCGATGGCGAGCAACCCACTGTAGATCCCGGCAGCGGACCGGGATAATCATCAAAAACATCCTGAATAACCCGACATCCGCTTAACTGATAGCGAATCAATATTACGATTCGCATTAATCATGACAATGTCGACTTGTGGCCTGAGCCGTTCAAGGACATGCTGATAAAGCGGCCTGCCATCCAGCTGTACTAGCCCTTTGTCCTGACCACCCATACGGCGGCCCTGACCACCGGCCAGAATGATACCGGTTAATATTGTCATGACTGTGCCCTCGCTGATGACGCACTGTGAAAGGAGAAATCTGAATGAAAATGCCATCGTTTAAACGAGTTAATCGCGTTGCTGCAACCCGCCTGGCAAAAAGAGCCTGATCTTAATCTGGTCACATTTTTGCAGAAACTGGCTCAGGAATCTGGTTTCCGTGGCCCGTTAAGTGAATTAACCGATGATGTATTAATTTACCATCTCAAGATGCGTGACTCAGCCAGCGATGATGAGATCCCAGGCCTGAAAAAAGATTATGAAGTTGATTTCAAAACAGCACTGCTCCGCGCACGGGGTGTCATTAAACAGGACGAGTAGTGTTATCCTTGGCTGCTATTTGCAAGGGCAACTACAGGTAACATGATGAGCGACGCTGCTTTTAACTTCCAGACATTGAATCCCGACGTGTTGCTTGATGCGCTCTGGGAAACAGGAATTCGCGTCGAATCGGGTCTGACAGCCCTGAACAGCTACGAGAACAGGGTTTATCAATTCAGCGACGACGAAAAAACGCCGCTACTGTTGCGAAGTTTTATCGCCCACCAGCGCTGGCGTGCCGAACAGATTGCTGAAGAACATCAGTACGCACTTGAATCTGCTGGCTGACGAAGTGCCCATCGCGGCGCCACTGCGGTTAAAGGGTGAGACACTGCACAGTCACGCTGGCTTCTTCTTTGCCGTATTCCCCAGCCTGGGCGGACGGCAATATGAGACAGACAACGAAGATCAGATGGAGTGGGTAGGCCGCTTCCTGGGCACGCATTCATCAGACCGGGCGTAAAGCGCTGTTCAGGCATCGGCCTGCCATCGGTCTGGATGAATATCTGCAATGAACCCCGGCAGGTGCTGGAGCACTCTCTGTTAGTGCCTGCATCGCTTAAAGTCGCACTGCTACAGGCTATCGATAAGCTGGGAAACACGCTGCAACAACAGTGGCACACCACGTGGCAGCCGCTACGATTACATGGCGACTGCCATCCGGGTATATCCTGTGGCGTGACGGACCGCTGTTTGTCGATCTGGATGATGCCCGTAATGGCCCGGCCGTGCAGGATCTCTGGATGCTGATCAGCGGCGATCGTCAGGAACAGCGTATTCAATGGGATAGTACTGCTGGAGGCGTACAGTGAGTTCAGTGATTTTGATATTAATGAATTGTCACTGATTGAACCTTTACGCGCCATGCGCATGGTTTATTATCTGGCCTGGTTGTCCGACGCTGGCAGGATCCCGCTTTTCCGCGCGCTTTCCCCTGGATGACAGATGAAGATTTCTGGCGCAGGCAATTTCACTCTTTACCGAGCAGGAGAAGCTGTTGCACGGAACCTCCTCTGGCAGCTGACAACCGCAATATTAATGACGTAGTCAGGAGAATTTTTCACGATGAAAAAAATTTGGTTTGCACTGATGGGTTTAGTGCTGGCATTCAGCGCATCTGCTGCCCAGTTTCACTGAAGTAAACAATATGTGAGTCTGCCTAAACCTGTGGCCGGCGAACCTCAGGTGATGGAGTTCTTCTCCTTCTTCTGCCCGCACTGCTATCAGTTGAACGTATTTATCACGTCAATGAACGCGTGAAAAAGATCTGCCTGCTGACACTAAGATGTGAAAATACCACATGTCAGATTTCTTCGGTGGAGAGCTGGGGCCGGTCGTGACCCAAGCCTGGGCTGTCGCGATGGCGCTGGGCGTTGAAGATAAAGTGACAGCACCGATCTTCGATGGCATTCAGAAAACGCAGACCATCACGCATCCTGCCAGTCCTGAAAGAGACCTTTGTCCAAAGCGGGCCGGTATCCTGCGGCGGACTATGATGCAGCCTGGAACAGCTTCGCCGGTAAAGCGCTGTTTGCGCAGGCAGCAAAAAAGCCGCTGCTGATGTTGATCTGCGTGGTGTGCCTGCTATTTCGTGAATGGCAAATACATTGGTTAACAACGGCGGTCTTGATACCAGCTCTATGGATAATTTCGTCGCAGACTATGCGAACGTGGTATAATTCCTGGTAAGCCAGAAGTAATCAGCCTCACACCCCCGTTAAACGCCAGCTCTGCTGGCGTTTTTTTATGCCTTTGAACAACGGGCCAATTTTTGTCCATCTCCAGGGCATAAATTTAATATCCACACCAAGGGATCGCGCTATTAAAAATAGCGATCGGGTCACGGAAATTAAATAAGCCATGAAATTATGGGTTTTATTCAAGTGCCGATTATTTTTCCTGAAAAACCGCGCGTTATAATTTTTACGCACAAAGTTATCCACAAACGATCGTTGCGATCCTGTCCCCAAAAGCGGTGAAAAAACTCCAGACGTGTGCACGCCTTAGTTCACCATTTCTGCCTGGTTGTGGCATCCTTATAGCCCAACTCATAGCAACGAAGACTACACAGACTTATGGCGCAAATAGCAGAAAAATCCCCTGATTCTGGTCGATGGCTCATCCTATCTTTATCGCGCGTATCACGCGTTTCCGCCGCTGACCAACAGTGCAGGTGAACCCACTGGCGCCATGTACGGCGTGCTCAACATGCTGAAAAGCCTGCTGGCGCAATACAATCCGAGTCACGTTGCTGTGGTATTCGATGCTAAAGGCAAAACCTTCAGGGACGAGCTGTTTGAGCATTACAATCTCACCGTCCCCCGATGCCTGACGAGCTCCGTGCACAAAATTGAGCCACTGCATGAGATGGTGCGGGCGATGGGGCTGCCGTTGCTGGCTGTGAGCCGCGTCGAGGCTGATGATGTCATCGGTACGCTGGCGCTGGAAGCGGAGAAAAAGGGTCTCTCAGTGCTGATCAGCACTGGCGACAAAGATATGGCGCAGCTGGTCACGGCCCGCCATCACGCTGATTAACACTATGAGCAACACCATTCTGGGACCAGAAGAGGTTGAGCAGAAATATGGTGTTCCACCCGCATTGATCATCGACTTCCTTGCCATGATGGGTGATAGCTCCGACAACATTCCTGGCGTGCCAGGCGTCGGTGAGAAAAGCGGCACAGGCGTTGCTGCAGGGGGCTGGGCAGCATGCAGACGATCTATGACAATCTGGACAAAGTGGCCGGATCTCGGCTTTCGTGGTGCCAAAACCATGGCGACCAAACTTGAGCAGAATCGTGATGTGGCGTTTCTCTCTTATCAGCTGGCGACCATTAAGACCAGACGTTGAGCTGGGCGCTGCCCTGTGAAGAGCTCACAGTCACTGAACCCGATACAGAGCATTGCAGGCCCTGTTCAGTCTCGTTACGAGTTCAAACGCTGGCTGAGTGACCTGCAGGACGGGTAAATGGCTGCAGGGTAAAAAGAGCACTACGCAGGCGCAAAAAGCGCAGGCCGATGAACCGGCCCCGGTGGCTGAAACCAGCAGCGTGTTACCGACCGAGGGTTATGTCACCATTCTGGAATCAGGATCTCTTTGATAGCTGGCTGGAGAAGCTGAAAAACAGCGAAGTCTTTGCGTTTGATCTGGAGACCGACGCGCTGGATACCCTGAGCGCTAATATCGTCGGCATCAGCTTCGCGGTGGCGCCCGGTGAAGCCGCCTATCTGCCGGTTGCCCATGACTATCTTGATGCGCCTGATCAACTGGATCGCGCTATACCGTTCTGGCACAAGCTCAAGCCCTTGCTGGAAGATGAGAGCACCTGGAAAGTTGGCCAGAACCTGAAATACGGATCGCGGGCGTGCTGAAAAACTACGACATTGACTGGCCGGTATCAAATTCGACACCATGCTTGAGTCCTATATCCTCAACAGCGTGGTGGGCAAACATGACATGGATAGCCTGGCCGCTCGCTGGCTTAACCATAAAACCGTGACCTTCCAGGAGATCGCCGGTAAAGGCAAAAATCAGCTGACGTTCAATCAAATCGCGTTAGAGCAGGCATCTCATTACGCTGCAGAAGATGCAGATGTGACCCTGCAGCTGCATCTGAAGATGTGGCCAGAGCTGGAGAAAGAAGCGGGCCCGAAAAAAGTCTTCGAACAGATTGAGATGCCGTTACTGACAGTGATTTCGCGTATAGAGCGCAACGGTGTGCTGATCGATCAGTCTATTCTGGCGCAGCATTCGAAAGAGCTGACGGCCCGACTGGCTGAGCTTGAGTTAAAAGCGCATGAGCTGCAGGGGAACCTTTCAACCTCTCATCCACCAAGCAGCTTCAGGTGATCCTGTTTGAAAAACAGGGCATCAGCCCACGAAGAAAACACCAGGCGGCGCGCCCGGTCAACCAGCGAAGAGGTGTTAGCCGAGCTTGCACTTGATTATCCGTTACCCAAAGTGATTCTGGAGCATCGCGGCTTATCCAAACTTAAGTCTACCTATACGGATAAATTACCGCTGATGATCAATCCGATCAGTGGCAGGGTACATACCTCTTATCATCAGGCCGTCACCGCAACCGGACGCTTATCCTCTGCCGATCCGAATCTGCAAAACATTCCGGTGCGTAATGATGAAGGACGCCGAATCCGTCAGGCATTTGTAGCGGCCAAAGGCCATCGCATTGTGGCGGCAGACTATTCACAAATCGAACTGCGTATCATGGCGCATCTCTCTCAGGACAAAGGATTACTGGACGCTTTTGCCCAGGGCGAAGATATCCACCGCGCGACGGCATCGGAAGTGTTTGGCGTGGCGCTGGATAAGGTCAGCGGCGAACAGCGTCGCAGCGCCAAAGCGAGTCAACTTTGGTCTGATTTATGGCATGAGCGCCTTTGGCCTGTCGCGTCAGCTGAATATCGGCGCGGGTGAAGCTAAAAAGTATATTGGATCTCTACTTTGAACGCTATCCGGGCGTCCTGCGCTATATGGAGAACACACGCCAGCTGGCGGCGAGTAAAGGCTATGTCGAAACGCTGGAAGGCCGTCGGCTGTGGCTGCCCGATATTAAATCCGGTAACGCCATTCGCCGGAAAGCCGCTGAACGTAGCCGCGATCAATGCGCCGATGCAGGGAACGGCAGCGGATATCATCAAGCGGGCAATGATTGCCGTGGATAACTGGCTGGAACAGCAAAAACGACAATGCCGTCAGAATGATCATGCAGGTTCACGATGAACTGGTGTTCGAAGTCAAAGCCGAGGCGGTTGAAGAGGCGAGCCAGAAAATCCGTGCGCTGATGGAAGGTAGCGTGCATCTCGACGTACCTTTACTGGTTGAGGTCGGTGTGGGTGACAACTGGGATGAAGCCCACTGATTCGATGCGTGTGGTCGGTTCTGAAGAACAGAATCGGCCCTGAATCAGGTATAAGAAAATCGTTTAGTTGACCGGTTTAGCGTGGTTAACGCTGGCACTGAGAGAAAACGCTTTTCTAACTGCTTATGGTCTAAAACACTTTTTCGTCATTAAACTACATCGCAACGCTATTTTTGTGACGTGCATGGTAAAAAAAGTCCTGTTTCATGTAAGTAAGCAACAAAAAAGCCTTTGGCACGCACAGAAAATCAGGTAAAGTTCGTCGCGTAGGGTACAGAGGTAAGATGTTCTATCTTTCAGACCTTTTACTTCACGTAATCGGATTTGGCTGAATTTAGCCGCCCCAGTCATTCTGTGACTGGGGCGTTTTTTATTGGGCTTTTTGTACCGTCAGCATCACCGGCACAAGGTTGCCACTCACTCTTCCGCGTCCTGATCTTCAACCGCAGGTTCAAGCGTATTAAACCAGCTGTCCAGCTTCTGACGAACCTTATCCACGCCGATTTTCTTCAGCGATGAGAAGAGCTCTACCTGCACATCACCAACAAATTCGAGTGCGGCTTCACGCACGACATTGAGCTGCGCTTTACGGGCACCTGAGGCCAGTTTGTCTGCTTTAGTGAGAAGCAACAGCACCGGAATGCCACTTTTCCACTGACCACTGAATCATCTGCCGGTCGAGATCTTTCAGCGGATGACGGATATCCATCAGGATAACCAGTCCTTTCAGCGCCTGACGTTTTTGCAGGTATTCACCTAACGCGCGCTGCCACTTCAGCTTCATCTCTTCGGGACTTCGGCATAACCGTAACCGGGCAGGTCGACCAGACGCTTACCTTCTTTCACTTCAACAGGTTAATCAGCTGCGTACGTCCCGGCGTTTACTGGTACGCGCCAGACCCTTCTGATTGGTTAACGTATTCAGCGCACTCGATTTTCCCGCGTTCGAGCGGCCAGCGAAAGCCACCTCAATTCCGGTATCGGCAGGCAGATGGCGGATATCCGGCGCGCTCATGACAAAGTGGGTAACGTGGTAATTCAATTCAGACAAGGTGACACTCCAGAAAACGCATTAAGGCAATGCGGGCGATTATACGCGTTATGACGCGAAAGTGCTCAATCGCATCTCGGTAACAAACTTTGTAAGAGATTTGCCATTCACGGTGCGGGTTATTTCGCTTTTTACTTTAATTACTAAAAATAAAAAAATATGTAATTCAAACCCTTATCTTAAAACGTTCTTTTTTTGAACTAAACTATTTTTGACACTGACTTGAGGCTTTTACCAGTTGGTCTACATTAGTGTGCAGTGCACGGCAGCACACATCAGGATGATGGCGCTCAGGGATACCAGGAGGGTTATGAGCGATGGAATGGAACAGGGTCAGGGATGCGGCCAGACAGGGATAAGGAATAGCTCAGGAGTTGAGCAGGGCGCGGGATTAACCGGGATGTTACGAGCCGAAAAGGATTTAAAACATGATTCCTTCTTATGAAGGTATGAAATAAGGCGACAGCTTGAGCTGTCGCCTTTTTTCTTTGTCTACTTTCTGCTAGATTTCGCCGCAATTCTATACTGAATAAAAAAAGCCGGGACCGGAATACTATGAAGCAACCTGCACGAGCTGCTAACGGCAAAACCTGCCGTCAACGCCAAACGCAAATCGCGTGACGATATCAACCATGAGCACGCGAAATCGCAAACGTGATAAAAAGCATCGCGGGACATGCATCTTGGCAGCCGTGCTACATCCGCTGCGTCCGAAAACAATGGCGGACGTCAGGCGGACAGCGTGAAAGAATCCGCGCATCGGGAGTAAAAAACCGGTGGCCCTGATCGCTGAAGGAAAAACCGCCGCCGTTAAACCAAAGAAAAGCGCAGAAAAACCGGCAGCAGAGAAGAAAGTGCGTCTGACACCAGAAGAAGAGCTGGCGAAGCTGGAAAATGACGAACGTCTGGATGCGCTGCTGGATCGGCTGGAAAATGGCGAAAACGCTGTCGGCTGAAGATCAGGGCTGGCTGGATGCCTCGCTGGAATCGTATCGCGACGAACTGATGGAGCAGTTAGGCATTGTGATGGATGATGCCGAAGATGAGCAGGCTGAAGAAGAGTATGTACCGTCTGCTGAAAGGCAACTAGCAATTTGATCGGCATGCGTTACCCGCATGCCGCGCTTAACAGGTAAACGACAATGTTTTGGCCTGGATCAATTTTCGCGCTGCTGGCGACATGTTATCCTGCTGTGGTTATTGTTTAAAACTACGACGCCTGTCCGCGTCTGAAGCAACGTTTACGTCGGGTTTCATCCCGCTCACCTTTTATCTACTCTTCTTCGCGACCTTCTCTCAGACGACGTCACCGGAAGGAGTGTAGCATGCCATCGCAGCAGATTGAGTGGGATCAGGCGTAATTGGAATAGTACAATTATGCCGGCCCGCGTTACACCTCCTATCCCACTGCGCTGGAGTTCAGCGAGCAGTACGCGGAAAACGACTTCCAGCGTGCCGTGGCGGCGTTACCCCGAATCGTCCGCTGGTCGCTCTATGTCCATATTCCCTTCTGCCATCGTCTCTGCTACTTCTGCGGCTGCAATAAGATAGTGACGCGTCAGCGTCACAAAGCGGACCGCTATCTGGATGTGCTTGAGCAGGAGATTATTCAGCGTGCGCCGCTGTTTCGTCAGCGTCAGGTCACGCAGCTTCACTGGGGGCGGCGGCACGCCAACCTTCCTCGACAATGCGCAGATTTCCCGGCTGGTGGCTTTACTGAAGCAGCATTTCAGCGTGGCCGATGATGCCGAAATGTCGATCGAAGTGGATCCCCGGGAAATTGCGCTGGATGTGATTGATCACCTGCGATCGCTGGGATTCAATCGTCTGAGCATGGGGTGCAGGACTTCAACAAATCGGTGCAGGAGCGGGTTAACCGGGTACAGGATGAAGAGGTGATTTTCGGGCTGATGGCGCGTGCCCGTGAAACAGGGGTTCAGCTCGACCAGCATTGACCTGATCTATGGTTTACCCCTGCAGACGCCCGCCAGCTTCGCCTGGACGCTGGAGCGGGTACTGGCGCTGAGCCCGGATCGTCTTAGCGTCCTTTAACTATGCGCATTTGCCGGCGATGTTCGCGGCACAGCGTAAAATCAAAGAGGGTGAACTGCCATCGGCTCAGCAAAAGCTGGATATTTACAGCAGACCATCGCAACTCTGACTCAGCAGGGCTACCAGTTCATTGGAATGGATCACTTTGCGAAGCCGCAGGATGAACTGGCTATCGCGCAGCGCAAAAGGCCAGCTGCATCGCAATTTCCAGGGATACACGACGCAGGGCGACAGCGATTTGCTGGGGCTTGGCCGTCTCTGCCATCAGCATGATTGGCGACAGTTATGCGCAGAACCAGAAAGACCTTAATACCCTGGTACAATTGTGTGGAACAGCAGGGAAATGGCCTGTGGCGTGGCATCGCCTTAACCGACGATGATTGCCTGCGTCGGGACGTGATAAAAACGCTGATTTGTAACTTCTCGCTGAATTTTGCCGCGACAGAAGCGCAATGGGGCATTCGCTTCAGCGACTATTTTGCTGAGGATCTGGCGCTGCTGAAAACCGTTGAATAGCTGATGGGCTGGTGGAACTAACCGCTACGGGGCTGGAGGTGACGGGAATTGGCCGGTTACTGATCCGCAATATCTGCATGTGCTTTGAATCGCTATCTGCGTCAGAAAGCGCGTCAGCAGCAGTTCTCCCGCGTTATCTGAAGAAACGGGCTGGCAGACTTCACCAGCCCGTACTGAACCGCTTATTCCATGCCCAGCTCTTTGAGCTTGCGCGTCAGCGTGTTTCGTCCCCAGCCCAGCAAACGTGCCGCTTCCTGTTTGTGGCCCTGCGTATGACGCAGCGCAGTGGTGAGCAGCGTGCGCTCCATCTCCGGCTGGGCTTCTGACAGCAGATTCTGATGACCGGAACGCAGAGCGCGGATCGGCCCACTGTGCCAGCAGCGTTGCCCAGCTGTCAGGCAGCGGACTGCACCGGATTCTCCGGCGTACTGGATTCAAACAGTTCTCCGGCAGGTCCTGAATCAGGACTTCCTGACCCGCAGCCATCACGGTCAGCCAGCGACAGGTGTTCTCCAGCTGACGCACGTTACCTGACCAGTGCAGTCGGGTTAACGCTGTCTCGGTTTCCGGATGCAGAATCTTCGCTTCCACACCCAGCTCACGCGCCGCCACCTGCAGGAAATAACGCGCCAGACGCGGGATATCCTCACGACGCTCACGCAGCGGTGGCAGATGCACACGAATCACGTTCAGGCGGTGAAACAGATCCTCACGGAACTTGCCTTCCTGTACGCGTAATTCCAGATTCTGGTGGGTCGCCGCGATAATACGCACATCCACTTTGACCGGCGCATAGCCACCAACGCGATAGAACTGGCCATCGGCCAGCACGCGCAGCAGACGGGTCTGCACATCCAGCGGCATATCACCGATCTCATCCAGAAACAGCGTGCCGCCATCCGCCTGCTCAAAACGGCCCTGACGGATCTGGTTCGCCCCGGTAAAGGCGCCTTTTCGTGACCAAACAGTTCTGATTCAATTAAATCTTTGGGGATCGCCGCCATGTTGAGCGCGATAAAGGGCGCTTTGGTGCGCGGGCTATGGCGATGCAGCGCATGGGCCACCAGCTCTTTACCGGTACCCGGACTCGCCGTTGATCAGCACACTGATCGACGAGCGCGATAATCGCCGATGATGCGGACACATCCTGCATCGCGGGCGCTTCCACCGATGATATCGGTGGTGGGTCCGCTGACCGGCTGATTACGTGGCTGCTGCTGCTCCTGATAGTGGCTGATAGCACGCTCGACCAGCGCAACCGCTTCATCGATATCGAACGGCTTAGGCAGGTAATCAAAGGCACCCTGCTGATAGGCGCTGACGGCTGCGTCCAGATCTGAATGCGCCGTCATTATGATGACCGAAGCATCGGATGACGCTGTTTAATCTGTTTCAGCAGCGCCAGGCCATCCATACCGGGCATGCGAATGTCTGACAGTAAAACGTCCGGGGTCTTGGTTGAGAGGGCATCCAGCACCTCGCTTGCGCTGTCAAAAGTCGCACAGCTCAAACCGGCTCCAGTGAGCGCGCGTTCAAGCACCCAGCGGATGGAGCTATCGTCATCGACGATCCAGACTATCCCTCGTTGCATAGAAACCTCACTGGCGAATAGGCAGGTAAACCGAGAATTCGGTGTGTCCCGGCCAACTGTTAAATTCTATTTTTCCTGATGTTGATCAATCAGGCTACGGGCGATGGAGAGGCCTAAACCGGTACCGCCTTCGCGTCCGCTGACCATCGGATAAAACAGCGTATCCTGCAGCTGGGCCGGAATGCCGGGGGCCATCATCTTCAATATCAATACGTGCCACCAGCCGATAACGCGTGCCGTGCAGCGTCAGCTGGAAAGCCGTGCGGGTGCGGATAATAATGGTGCCGCCATCGTCGCCCAGCGCCTGAAGCGCATTGCGCACCACGTTAAGCAGCACCTGTTCAATCTGAATCGGGATCGTGCGGCAGTTCCGGCAGGCTGGGATCATAATCCCGTACCAGCGAGACATTCTCCGGCAGCTCCATCGACACCAGATTGACCACCCGTTCGGCCACCTGATGAATGCTCTGCGTGATGTGCATGCCCGGCTGCTGCGGCCCCAGCAGACGATCAACCAGATTCCGCAAACGGTCGGCCTGTTTCAATAATCACTTTGGTATATTCATTCAGCGAGGGGATCGGGCAGGGCGCGGGATAAAAGCTGTGCCGCGCCGCGCAATCCTCCCAGCGGATTTTTAATCTCATGGGCCAGGCCGCGAACCAGATCGCGAGCGGCCACCTGCTGGGCGTGCTGTAACTGCTCCTGACTGAGACGACGCTGATTATCCATCGGCGCCATTTCCATCAGGATTAAGCCATCGGGTAACCGCTGGGCGGTCAGCGACATAATGTGCGCGCGACCATCTACCACCAGCGTGACCTCACTGTCAGTAAATCCCTGGCCAGCCTCAAGACTCTCGCGCATCACCTCGATATTCAGCGAAAAGTAGCCGGTTAATTCCGGTAACGGCGTGCCGAACAATTTGCGTGAGCTTTGCGCCAGTAATTGCTGCGCCGCCGGGTTGGCGTAATGAATAACCAGATCGTTATCCACCAACAAAATACTGTTGATTAACGCGTTGAGAATCTGCCCTGCATCGGGCAGAGAGCCAGTTGCCATACAACGTTCCTCTGCACTAAAGAGGTGCATTTTAGTCTTTAAGGCCGAAAAGAGGGCGAATGAACGGTGAATTCGCGGAGAAAAAGCCCATCCGAAGATGGGCTAAAAGTTTCCACGGCAACAAAAAACGTCTGACCAGTTAAACGCTGTAGTAGAGCTCGAACTCAACCGGGTGTGGCGTCATGCGAACGCGATCCATCTCTGCTTTACGCAGTTCGATGTAAGCATCAATCGATTCGTCAGTGAATACACCGCCGCGGGTCAGGAACTCGCGGTCTTCGTTCAGTGCATTCAGCGCTTCTTCAGAGAGCCTGCAACTTTTGGAATCTCAGCTTCTTCTTCCGGTGGCAGGTCATACAGGTTCTTGTCCATCGCATCGCCAGGATGGATTTTGTTGATGATGCCATCCAGGCCAGCCATCAGCAGTGCGGTGAACGCCAGGTATGGGTTAGCCGCTGGATCCGGGAAGCGCGCTTCGATACGACGCGCTTTCGGGCTGGCAACAACCGGGATACGGATTGAGGCTGAACGGTTACGGGCAGAGTAAGCCAGCATAACCGGTGCTTCGTAACCCGGGACCAGACGCTTGTAAGAGTTGGTGGTCGGGTTCGCCAGGGCGTTGAATCGCTTTAGCGTGCTTGATGATACCGCCGATGTAGAACAGCGCCATTTCAGACAGGCCGCCGTACTTATCGCCGGCAAACAGGTTCTGGCCACCTTTGGAGAGTGACATATGGCAGTGCATGCCTGAACCGTTGTCGCCAAACATAGGCTTCGGCATAAAGGTCGCGGTTTTGCCGTAAGCGTGCGCAACGTTGTGAACCCCATATTTGTAAATCTGAATTTCGTCCGCTTTTTTGGTCATGGTATTGAAGCGGGTTGCCACTTCGTTCTGACCCGCGGTCGCCACTTCGTGGTGATGCGCTTCAACAACCAGGCCCATCTGCTCCATGGTCAGACACATGGCAGAACGAATGTCCTGTGATGAGTCAACCGGTGGAACCGGGAAGTAGCCGCCTTTCAGACCTGGACGGTGACCTTTGTTACCGCCTTCGTACTCTTTACCGGTGTTCCATGCCGCTTCTATATCGTCGATAGCAACGTGTGAACCGGACGTCGATGAGCCGAAACGGATGTCATCGAACAGGAAGAATTCTGGTTCTGGTCCAAACAGTACGGTATCAGCGATGCCGGAAGAGCGCAGGAAATCTTCAGCGCGCTTAGCGATAGAGCGTGGATCGCGGTCGTAGCCCTGCATGGTGCCTGGCTCGAGGATGTCACAACGGATGATCAGCGTAGAATCTTCGAAGAAAGGATCCATGACCGCCGTGGTGGCGTCAGGCATCAGCACCATGTCTGATTCGTTAATGCCTTTCCAGCCGCCGATAGACGAACCATCGAACATTTTGCCTTCTTCGAAGAAGTCAGCGTTAACCTGGTGAGCAGGGATCGTAACGTGCTGTTCTTTACCTTTGGTATCGGTAAAACGCAGGTCAACAAACTTAACTTCATGCTCGTTCATCATCGAGAGAACGTGTTCAGCGGACATACTCAACTCTCCTGGAAATGGTCTTTCATTATCTACATGGCGAGGAAACGTCGTTTCCGGAATACGTTGCGGGAAAACAACTCCCTGACCAACCTCTTCCGGCACGCTCTTCAACGACATCTGTCTGGCGTTTACGCTTGATTTAGATAAAGCGAATTCTGTGCCAACTTTTTGATGATGCTTAAATCGCCTTGTGGTGCACCTTTTTGTCATAAAGCGGCTGCACCACGATCGTTTTATTGCACCAGTGTGGTGCTTAACGGTCGTCTGATGGCACTATTTTGGTGCATCAGACCAACTTAGTGCATTTTCTGCACTGGTAACAGGGCAAATTGGCCTCCATGCAATAAACTTTCAGTGAAAAGTGTGATCGTGTTCAGTCTTCCGCTTAATCAGTGTACAATAACGCGCTATTTCTAATGCCTGAGGCAAAGCTGTGATCGAAAATTTGCGTAACATCGCCATCATCGCGCACGTTGACCATGGAAAGACCACCCTGGTTGACAAACTGCTGCAACAATCCGGTACTTTTGATGCCCGTACCGAAGCAACAGAGCGCGTGATGGACTCCAATGATTTGGAGAAAGAGCGTGGGATTACCATCCTCGCAAAAAACACCGCCATTAAGTGGAATGACTACCGTATCAACATCGTTGATACCCCGGGACACGCCGACTTCGGTGGTGAAGTTGAGCGCGTCATGTCCATGGTGGACTCGGTGCTGCTGGTTGTAGATGCGATGGATGGCCCTATGCCGCAAACCCGCTTCGTGACCAAAAAAGCGTTCGCGCATGGTCTGAAAGCCGATTGTGGTTATCAACAAAGTAGACCGCCCTGGTGCGCGTCCGGATTGGGTTGTTGATCAGGTATTTGACCTGTTCGTTAACCTGGATGCTACTGATGAGCAGCTCGACTTCCCTATCATTTTCGCCTCTGCGCTGAATGGTATTGCTGGTCTTGAGCACACCGACATGGCTGACGATATGACCCCGCTGTATCAGGCGATCGTCGACCACGTTGCGCCCTCCGCAGGTTGAGGCTGACGCCCCACTGCAGATGCAAATCTCTCAGCTGGACTACACAACTACCTGGGCGTGATCGCATCGGCCGTATCAAGCGCGGTAAAGTTAAGCCTAACCAGCAAGTCACTATCATCGATAGCGAAGGCAAAACCCGTAACGGTAAAGTCGGTAAAGTCCTGACTCACCTGGGTCTTGAGCGTATCGACAGCGACCTGGCAGAAGCGGGCGATATCATTGCTATCACCGGTCTGGGGCGAGCTGAACATCTCTGACACCATCTGTGATCCACAGAACGTGCAGGCGCTGCCAGCACTGAGCGTCGATGAGCCGACCGTAACCATGTTCTTCAACGTCACACCTCACCGTTCTGCGGTAAAGAAGGTAAGTACGTGACGTCACGTCAGATCCTTGAGCGTCTGAACAAAGAACTGGTTCACAACGTGGCACTGCGCGTTGAAGAAGACCGAAGATGCTGACGCGTTCCGCGTATCAGGTCGTGGTGAGCTTCACCTGTCAGTTCTGATTGAAACATGCGTCGTGAAGGTTTCGAACTGGCGGTATCCCGTCCGAAAGTTATCTTCCGCGAAATCGATGGCCGTAAACAGGAGCCATTCGAGAACGTTACGCTGGATATCGAAGAGAACAACCAGGGTTCAGTCATGCAAGCCATGGGTGAGCGTAAGGGGCGATCTGAAAAACATGGATCCGGATGGCAAAGGCCGCGTACGTCTCGACTACGTGATCCCAAGCCGTGGCCTGAATCGGCTTCCGTAACGAATTCATGACCATGACTTCCGGTACCGGTCTGCTCTACTCTACCTTCAGCCACTACGATGACATTCGTGCGGGCGAAGTGGGCCAGCGTCAGAACGGCGTACTGATCTCCAACGGTCAGGGTAAAGCAGGTTGCGTTTTGCACTGTTCAGCCTGCAGGACCGCGGTAAGCTGTTCCTGGGTCACGGTGCAGAAGTCTATGAAGGCCAGATCATCGGTATTCACAGCCGTTCTAACGACCTGACAGTTAACTTGCCTGACCGTAAGAAACTGACCACATGCGTGCTTCAGGTACTGATGAAGCCCGACGCTGGTTCCGCCAATCAGATGACTCTTGAGCAGGCGTATCGAGTTCATCGATGATGACGAACTGGTAGAAGTTACACCACAGTCAGTGCGTATCCGTAAACGTCACCTGACTGAAAATGACCGTAAACGTGCATCACGTGGTCCTAAAGACGCATAATTGCGCCTTTAACTGATAAAGAGCCCCGCCTGCGGGCTTTTTTTTTGCCTGAAATTCCTGCCTCTTCAGCCGGGCCAGCGATTATTTGTGGGATATGTCGCGCTTTTTACCTGCCCGCTGCCGTTTACGCTTTCCTCTCCGCGAGTGCCTGTTCAGCCTGCCCTTTTGCCGCTAGAGTGAATACTCCAGGAACAGAAGGAGACACACCATGCTGTATATCTTTGATTTGGGCAATGTGATTATCGATATCGACTTTAACCGCGTGCTGGGTGTCTGGAGTGACCTTAGTCGTGTGCCGCTGGCCTCGCTGCAAAGCCATTTCCAGATGGATGAGGCGTTTGAACAACACGAACGTGGCGAGATCAGCGATGAAGATTTCGCGCTGGCGCTGTGTGAAAAGCTGGAAATCGCGCTGAGCTATGAACAGTTTGCCGCTGGCTGGCAGGCGGTATTCGTTGACGTGCGTCCGGAAATCCTGGCGCTGATGAACCGGCTGCGGCTGGAGGGCCATCGGGTGGTGATCCTCTCTAACACCAACAAACTGCATTGCGAATTCTGGCCAACACAGTATCCGGACGTGCAGCAGGCAGCCGACAAGCTCTATCTCTCCCAGGAGCTGGGCATGCGTAACCGGAAGCCCGGATTTATCAGCATGTGCTGGACGCAGAAGGTGTGGCTGCCGATCAGGCGGTATTTTTTGACGATAATCCACAGAATATTGAGGCGGCCCGCGCCCTGGGTATTGAAAGTGTACTGGTTACTGACAGTAAAACGGTACCCAACTGGTTTGCAGGTCAACAGTATTCATGATGTCACGTAAATTTCGTCCCGGGCTGCATGCGTTCTGGTTGTGGCTCAAACTGTTGTGGAACGCATTGATGAGGATGGCATGACGACCCAGGCCGGTAATCTGGCTTATGTCTCATTGCTGGCGCTGGTGCCGCTGATTGCGGTGGTGTTTGCCCTGTTTGCGGCGTTTCCGGTCTTCTCTGATATCAGTGTGCAGTTGAAGCACTTTGTCTTTACCAATCTGATGCCGGCTGCAGGTAACACGCTGCAACGCTATCTTGAGCAGTTTGTGGCTAACGTAAACCGGATGACGGCGGTCGGAGCGGTCGGCCTGATTGTTACCCGCCTTACTGCTGATGCATTCCGTCGATACCGCGTTAAACACCATCTGGCGCAGCAACAAGAAGCGGCCCGATGGTCTATTCCTTTGCGGTCTACTGGATGATCCTGACACTTGGCCCGTTACTGGCCGGTGCCAGTCTGGCGATCAGCTCCTATCTGCTGTCGCTGCGCTGGATTAACGCGACAGGCGGTCACCAGCCTGGTCGATCAGATGCTGCGTATTTTCCCGCTCCTGCTGTCGGTGGCTCGCCTTCTGGTTGCTCTACAGCATCGTTCCTACCCAGCGAGTGCCGCCGCGCGATGCGCTGATTGGCGCGCTGGTTGCCGGTGCGCTGTTTGAGCTGGGCAAAAAGGGTTTTGCGCTCTATGTTACTATGTTCCCCTCTTATCAGCTGATCTACGGCGTACTGGCCGTGATCCCCATTCTGTTCTCTGGGTCTACTGGACCTGGTGTATTGTCGTTGTTAGGCGCTGAATCACCGTTGCGTTAGCCGATTATCGGCAGTTAAAGCAGCAACACAAAGAGGAGGCAACGCGAGGAAACATGATTGCATTGATTCAACGCGTACAGCGCGCCAGCGTCAGCGTCAATCAGGAAGTGGTCGGTGAAATTGATGCCGGTTTACTGGTTTTGCTGGGCGTGGAAAAGGGCGATGACAACGCGCGTGCGGAACGTCTCGCAGAAACGCGTATTGGGCTATCGCATCTTTAGTGATGAGCAGGGCAAAATGAACCTGAGGATTCGCCAGGCGGGCGGAAGCGTGCTGGTGGTGTCACAGTTTACGCTGGCCGCAGATACCCAAAAAGGGATGCGTCCCTCCTTTTCGGGTGGCGCCGAGCCCGCTGAAGCCGAGCGGCTGTATGAATATTTCAGCGACTGCTGTCGCAAGCAGGGCATCACCACGGCTAATGGCCGTTTTGCTGCGGATATGCAGGTCTCGCTGGTGAATGATGGTCCTGTGACGTTCTGGTTACAGGTGTGAGAACGTCAGCTGAGCGGCAGGGAACTGGCCACACATCCGAGCGGGAGAAACATTACATGTATCACCTTCGCGTGCCACAGACGGCGGAAGAACTGGATATCTATTATCAGTTCCGCTGGGAGATGTTGCGTAAACCTCTGCGTCAGCCGCAGGGGTCAGAACGTGACGCCTGGGATGCGCTGGCGCATCATCAGATGGTGGTTGATGAGCAGGGAAATCCGGTCGCCATCGGCCGTCTCTATATTAATGCCGACAATGAGGCCGCTATCCGCTTCATGGCCGTTCATCCTTCGGTTCAGGGCAAGGGACTGGGGTACTCTGGTGGCGATGACGCTGGAATCCGTGGCGCGTCAGGAAGGGGCTAAGCGGGTACCTGCAGCGCCCGCGAAGATGCTGTCGCTTTCTTCGCTAAACTCGGCTACATCAATCAGGGCGAGATTACCGCGCCGCAGACGGACGCCGGTTCGTCACTTTTGATGATCAAACCGGTCGTCACGCTTGACGATATCCTGCAATCGCGCCGACTGGTGCGGTCAGCTGCAACAGGCCTGGTATGATCATATCCCGCTCAGGCGAAAAAGATGGGCGTCCGTATTCTGCAGTTTACCGGGCAAAATTTATCACTACCATGCCGGAAGCGGGCAACCAGAATCCACACCAGACGCTGTTCGCTGGCAGCCTGTTTTCGCTGGCAACGCTGACCGGCTGGGGGTTGATCTGGTTGCTGCTGCGCGAGCGTCATCTGGGTGGCAACCATTATTCTGGCGGATGCGCACATTCGCTATAGCCACCCCATCAGCGGACGGCCTGGCGCGATTGCCGATCTGGGCTCATTAAGCGGCGATCTCGACCGCCTGGCGCGCGGACGTAAAGCGCGTGTGCAGCTCGAAGTTGAGCTGTTGGCAATGATGAGTGTGGCGCTGTGTTTGGAAGGGGTCTATATCGTCCTGCCCGCCGATCCTGACGGGCCGCTGGAAGAGGGGGGTTCCGGCGCGCGTATCAACTAATCATCAGGGCCGCTTCAGCGGCCCTGATCTGTTTGTTAACGTACCTCGCCAGCCTGCATGGTCTGCTGCAGTTGCTGACTGTCGGTTGTCACCGACAACACTGCCATTAACCGTCGGGCGCAGCGGCTGAGTTGCGGTTAATGCACCGCTGAGCTGCAGCTGCATATTACTGTCACCGGTTAACGGCAACGCGGGCCATCCCCAGTTCTGCAACACATTCACCGGTACAGCACGACCTGTCAGTTGCAGCGTCAGCGGACGGGCTGGCTGCTGGCCTACGGTGGCCGTCCCTTCGAGCAGACCCTTATTACTGAACGCACTCAGCTCCGTAACCTGAATCAGCTGCTGGTCAGCGCTCAGCGCAATCGACGGAGACGCAGGGGTCGGTGCGATTAAAGGTTGATTCTGCCGCGTTCAGGCTGAGCTTACCCGACCAGATCCCCCACTGGTGCTGCTGCGCCAGCAGCAGGTTTTCACCGGAATCCATCCAGTGAGGTCAGCTGGAAGGGGAAAAGCCGGATTGATGTCGATTATCAGGTTTCGGTTAGAGGTGAAGCGCGTCACCTCTACGCTATCCAGCCACGCGGGCAGTGTCGCCTGCCAGCGATCGCGCCAGTCCTGCGGCAGAGTGTATTCAGTCCCGCCACCGCCAGGTTTTTCAGTGTCAGGCGTTTATCGCTACGCGACCAGTCACCGTCAGCCCGAATTACCCCATTTCGCCCAGCGTGAACTGAACTGCGTCAGCGCCACGCCCTGCGGTGAGAAGTCCAGGTTAACGATGGGGTCATTTAGTTCGAATCCACCGTGTGATAAAATTGCTGGCATTCAGCGCCAGCGAACCATCGTTACTTTGCCAGTCATCACCCTGCAGTTAACGTTTCTCAGCGTCAGATCACAGATCCGTTACCGCCCAGTCAGGCCCCTGCAGGCGGGCATCGGTCATGTCGAGTCGCGTATGGCAATAGAGGGAACAACCTGCAGGCTATGCAGGAAATCTTTCAGGCTGCTGGTGGTCTGCAGACGGATGTCGTTCCAGTCGCAGCTGATTAATTTTCCAGTTGCCCTGGGCATCGCGCTCACGTTACCGGTCATGGAGCCACGCGCCAGGTCGGCACCAATATTGTCAAAGCGCATCCGACCCTGGGCAACACTGCCCTGGATCAGTACGTTTTCACCCGGCACATTATTCAGCGTCATGCTGCCTGCGCTCATCTGGAAGCGGGCATCGCGGCCCAGCATATCAAGGGCAGTGGGTTTCCACGGCAGAATGCCGCCATTAACCTGCTGAGCAAACAGCGGTAACGCGCTGTTGGGGCTGTCGATACGCATATTGTTGAGTTGCAGGCGATCGGCATGAATCGGTAGCGCGCTGCCTGGCGCCAGATTGCCAGATTCACTTCTCCATCTCGCAGCTCAAGGCTGCTGAAATGCAGCGGATCGCTGAACTGAATCAGGCCAGACCGAGAATCGACCCGTTTCGCCACCAGAACTGCAGGCTGTCCATCGTGACCAAAGCTGAAGTCATCCAGAATGATATGAGAGGGAGAGGAGAAATTGTGTTCAATTTACTCAGGGAGAGATGCCATTCGGTTTTGTCACTCACCCAACGGCTAAACCAGCCTGCACCCCACTGTGTCTGCAACAGAACATAGATCACGACCAGGGTGAAAAGCAGCAGCAAAAGTAAGGTGAGGAAAAACTTTCCAATAAATTTCATAGCATCCTTCCCGAGTTTAAATCCGGTGAGAGGTTGTTATGCCTGAATTACCGTTACAGCTCAACAGCCTGGATGTAAATCCGAATAATTAGCAGGCAGGCCGAAGCCTGCCCCTGGCCTTACTTCTCTGGCGGAAAAATCAGGTTGAGTACGATAGCGGTATGCCGCCCGCCGCAATACCGGAAGAGAGCAGGGTTTTGAGCCAGTCAGGCGCAAACTGCAGGATCAGCGGCTGCTGGGAAACGCCCAGGCCCACCGCCAGCGACAGCCGCAATAATCATGATGGCGCGGCGGTTAAGCGGCTCGCGTGACACAATGCGGACACCCGAAGCGGCGATGGTGCCGAACATCACAATGGTGGCGCCGCCGAGTACCGGTTCAGGGATCATCTGCACCAGTCCGCTGACCGCCGGGAACAGCCCCAGCACAATCAGCATCAGCGCGACAACAAAGCCGACGTAGCGGCTGGCAACACCGGTCAACTGGATCACGCCATTGTTCTGACCGAAGCAGGAGTTCGGGAAAGTATTAAACAGCGCGGAGACAAAGGAGTTGAGGCCATTCGCCAGCACGCCGCCTTTCAGGCGTTCATATAAGGGGTCCGCTGACCGGCTGCTCTGACACATCCGAGGTGGCGGTGATATCGCCGATGGTCCTCCAGAGAGGTCACCATAAACACCAGCATCAGCGGGATGAGCAGATTCCAGTCGAAGCCCAGCCGTAATAGAGCGGGGTCGGCACCACGATTAGCGGCTGATCGGTGGGGATGCCGGCGGCAGCAGCATGCCCATCGCCCAGGCCAGCAGATAGCCTACCGCCATGGCAATGACCAGGGAGGCAACGCGCAGGTAGGGGTTCTTCTGCCGGTTAAGTAGCACGATCACCAGCAGCACAGCCCCTGCCAGCATCAGATTTTTCGGCGCACCAAAAGTATGATCGTTAATCGCGCTGAAACCGCCGCCAATGGAGGTCAGCCCTACCTGAATCAGCGACAGGCCGATAATCATCACCACGATACCGGAAACCAGCGGCGTAATGATCCGGCGCGCCAGGTGCAATACGCGTGACAGCACCATTTCGGTACAGGAGGCGATCATCAGCGTACCAAACAGCGCCGCCATCATGGTGGGCACGTCAGCGCCGCCATTTTTTAGCGCCATGCCGCCCATAATCAGGGCGTAACGAAGTTGAAGCTGGTGCCCTGAATCGACAGCAGGCCCGAACCCACCGGCCCCCATGTTTTGATTTGCAGCAGTGATGCCACACCCGATGCAAACAGCGACATGCTGATCACGTGCCGGGTATCCTCTGCGGGCAGCCCTAACGCCTGACAAATCAGAATCGCGGGGGTAATGACCGCGACAAACATCGCCAGCAGATGCTGACCGCGGCAAACAGCGTTTGCGGCAGAGGAGGACGATCTTCAAGACGATAAATCAGTTCGCTTTGCGTGGCGGAAGGCTGTTCTGGCTGCGGATTAGTGGACATCTTCTGTTCTTCCCAAAAAATAATGTGGCGATTGTAATCATCCGCAGGCTAAAAGCAATCGTTTGCCCGGCAGGGATAAAAAAGCCGAATCAGATGGGGATCATTCAGACGTTGGTATAACGGGTGTTCTCTGGCAGCCAGCGTTCAATTAATGCGCTGGCCTGCTCGGGATAGTGCTGGTGGATGTGGCGCGCCACACGCTGAACTTCGGGCACCATCGCCGCATCGCGCAGCAGGTCGGCCACTTTAAATTCGGCATTGCCGGTCTGACGCGTGCCCAGCAGTTCACCCGGCCCGCGAATCTCCAGATCGAACTGGGCAATGACGAAGCCGTCATTGCTGTCGCGTAGCACCTGTAAACGCTTCTGCGCCGTCTTGCTCAGCGGCGCTTTGTAGAGCAGTACACAGTGTGATGCCACGGCACCACGGCCCACACGGCCCCGCAGCTGATGCAGCTGTGCCAGCCCTAACCGCTCCGGGTTTTCGATGATCATCAGGCTGGCATTCGGCACGTCCACGCCAACCTCAATCACGGTCGTCGCCACCAGCAGCTGCAGTTCATTCGCTTTAAACGCCTGCATCACCGCCTGTTTTTCCGCAGGCTTCATACGGCCATGCCCAGCCCGATGTTTAAGTCGGGCAGCGCCGTTTTCAGGGATTCCCAGCTGCTTCTGCCGCCTGTGCTTCCAGCAATTCTGACTCTTCAATCAGGGTGCAGACCCAGTAGGCCTGACGCCCTTCGCGGCAGGCATGCTCAACCCGCGCCACAATCTCATCGCGTCGGGTATCGGGGATAGCCACGGTGGTCACCGGTGTACGTCCTGGCGGCAGCTCATCGATGGTTGAGGTATCGAGAATCGGCATAAGCGGTCATCGCCAGGGTGCGCGGAATTGGTGTGGCGGTCATGATCAGCTGATGCGGATGGAAGCCCTGCTCCTCACCTTTCTCCCACAGCGCCAGTCGCTGGTGGACGCCGAACCGGTGCTGCTCATCAATAATGACCAGTGCCAGACCGTTGAACTGCACCTGCTCCTGAAACAGGGCATGTGTGCCCACCACCATCGCCACCTGACCGCTGGCTATCGCTTCCTGCTGTGCCTGGCGGGCTTTGCCTTTCTGTTTCCGGCCAGCCAGCCCACTTCAATGCCCAGCGGCGCAAACCACTGGCGGAAGTTACTGGCGTGCTGTTCAGCCAGCAGTTCGGTCGGCGCCATCAGAGCAACCTGCTTACCATGTGCGATCACGTTCAGGCGCAGAGAGGGCGGCGACCAGTGTCTTACCCGAGCCGACGTCACCCTGCACCAGCCGCATCATCGGAAAGTCATTTGCCAGATCTTTCTCTATCTCCGCCACCACGCGTTTCTGCGCATTGGTCGGTGAAAAGGGCAGCGCAGCCAGCAGCTGGTCGCTAAGGTTGTGCCGGGGAAGCATCGGTAAAGCGTAATAGCGCTGAGCACCGGCGCGTACCGCCAGCATGCTGAGGTTGTGCGCCAGCAGCTCTTCCAGAATCAATCTGCGTTGTGCCGGATGACGACCACTCTCCAGCTCGCTGAGTTTTAGATCGGGTGGGGGACGATGCAGCGTGCGGAGCGCATCTGGCAGGCTGATTAAACCGCCGCTCAGTTCCTGCGGCAGCAGTTCGGCAATCGGGCAGCTCTCCAGCAGCGTCAGTGCCTGATCGGTGAGATTACGCAGCGTGGCCTGCCGAATACCTTCGGTGGTGGGATAAACCGGCGTTAAGGTCTCTTCCAGCGTCACATTGCTCTGTTCGCCCTGGATCCGGTATTCGGGATGGATAATCTCAGCGCCACGCTGACCGCGTTTAATTTCACCATACGCGGTGACGCGCCGGCCCGGCGACAGGTTGTTCTTCATCCCGGCATTGAAATTAAAGAAGCGCATCGTCAGTACGCCGCTGCCATCGCTAATCTGGCACACCATCATCCGGCGGCGACCAAAGGTGATATCTGTGTGCAGCACTTCGCCTTCTACTGTGGCCCAGATACCAGGCAGCAGATCATCAATGGCATAGAGTTGGGTACGATCTTCGTAGCGTAGCGGGAGATGAAGCAGGAGATTCCTGAATGGTATGCAGGTCAATTTTGGCCAGCTTTGCCGCCTGGCTGGCACCGACGCCGGTCAGGGTACTGAGCGGTATGGCATCCAGCAGACGGCCTTTCATCTTCTTTTACCGGTCGATTGCATGGTTGCCCACCAGCTGGATTCGGCGTCGACTTCGCCCTGCGCATTGATGCGCGGATAGGGTAAACCTTTCTGTTTTGCGACCCGCGCCAGCACCGGGAATCCGCCTTCGAACAACAGGCGTTGCTGCTCATCTTCGTCCAGCAGGCTGTAGTCGCGCAGGTACAGACCCGCGTTCTGTCGCTGCCGCTGTGCTTCATACAGGATCAGCGCGCAGGCGACCGAGACATTCAGTGACTGCACCATACCCACCATCGGAATCACAATCTGCCGATCGGCCAGCGCCAGCGCTTCTTCGGTGATGCCGGTTTTTTCCTGGCCCATCAGGATGCAGGTCGGAAGGGTATAATCGATCTCACGGAAATCCACGGCATCGGCAGAGAGATGGGTCGCTAAAACCTGCATCTTCTGTTGTTTGAGCTTTTTTACAGCATCGCCGATGGTGGGATGGGTGACCACTTTAACCCAACTGTTGCTTCCGGCAGATGCGGAAGCCTGAGTGCGCATCCGCTGGCTCGGCCAGACGGCATGCACTTCGTGGATGCCGACGGCGTCCGCCGTGCGGATCACTGCGGAAACATTGTGCGGCTTATGCACCTGCTCCATACAGACCGTGAGATCGTGCTGGCGCAGTGCCAGCATCGCCTGAATCCGGGCAAATCGTTGATCGTTCATGCCTAATTACGGTTACGATGGACTTTGATCACATCCGGCATCACGCGAATTTTACGCATGATATTCGCCAGATGGACGCGATCACGTGCGGTCAGGCGGATAAATGCGCTGTAAACGCGGGCCATCACGCTCTTCGGTATTCAGGCTCTGAATATTGGAACCGGCCGTGTTGATTGCCGCCGTCAGGTTAGCCAGTGCGCCCTGATGGTTAAACATGTCGACTTTGATTTCCGCCACGAACTCCTGCTCGGTGACTTTATCCCACTCGACCGGCATGAATTTTTCGGGCTCTTTCTGGTAGCCGCGAATATTTCGACAGGATTCATGATGCACCACCAGCCCTTTGCCGGGACTGACATGGGCAACAATCGGGTCACCGGGAATCGGACGGCAGCATTTGGCGAAGGTAATCAACACGCCATCTGCACCTTTGAATCGGCAGCTTACCGCGCTTGCTGTTGCTGCTGATGGCGTTGCTGTCAGCCTGCAACAGGTTCTTCGCCACCACCACGCTCATCGCATTGCCCAGACCGATTTCTGCCAGCAGATCGTCAAGCGAGGTCAGCTTCATACGATCCAGCTCCTGCCTGATATTCTCAGGCGGAATCTCAGCCAGTTTACGGCTGCCGCCCAGCGCATGGCTGAGCAGGCGGCGACCCAGATTGACGGAGTCTTCGCGTTTGAGGTTTTTCAGCAGCTGACGAATTTTTGCGCGGGCTTTGGAGCTGACGACAAAGTTTGAGCCAGGCGGCGTTAGGACGGGCGCCTGGCGCGGTGATGATCTCAATCGTCTGACCGCTGGTCAGGGTTTGCGACAGCGGATAAGGCTGGCGGTCAACGCGTGCGCCAACGCAGGCATGGCCGATATCGGTGTGGACCGCATAAGCGAAATCCACCGGCGTCGCACCGGTTGGCAGCTCAACAATGCGGCCTTCAGTGTAAAGACGTAGATCTCATCGGGAAAGAGATCGGACTTCACGCTTTCAATAAATTCAAACGAACTGCCCGCACTCTGTTGCAGCTCCAGCAGGCTTTGCAGCCAGCGCTGAGCGCGAATCTGTGCGGTGGTGCCACTTTCGCCCGCCTGTTTATAAGCCCAGTGCGCAGCGACCCCCATTTCCGCCATCTGATCCATATCCTCGGTGCGAATCTGTACTTCGACCGGCACGCCGTGCGGACCAATCATTGAGGTATGGAGCGATTGATAGCCGTTCGCTTTGGGGATGGCGATGTAATCTTTGACGCGGCCCGGACGCGGTTTATACAAACTGTGCATCTGGCCCAGAAACGCGATAGCAGGTATCCAGATCTTTCACGATGACGCGAAAGGCATAGATATCCATGATCGAGTGAAAACGCTGCTCTTTCAGCGTCATTTTGCGGTAAATCGAGTAAGATGCTTTTCACGCCCGCTGACGCGGCAGGAATGCCCGCTTCCTGCAAACGGCCGTCGATCTCAGAAAGAATCTTCTGGATCATCTCTTTACGATTACCGCGCGCGGCTTTCACCACCTCTTTAATGACCCGATAACGGTTCGGATAGAGGGCCTCAAAACCGAGCTCTTCCAGCTCTGTTTTAAGATGATGAATACCCAGGCGGTGCGCCAGCGGACTGTAAATCTCTAACGTTTCCAGCGCGATGCGGCGACGTTTGTCCGGGCGTAATGCGCCGAGAGTGCGCATATTGTGGGTGCGGTCAGCCAGCTTGATGAGAATGACGCGGATATCCTGCACCATCGCCATAATCATCTTGCGGAAGTTCTCTGCCTGCGCTTCTTTCTTGTCGCGGAATTTCAGCTTATCCAGCTTGGAAACGCCTTCGACCAGTTCCGCCACGCTTTTACCGAACAGTTGTTCCATGTCCTGTAAGTGGCAGGCGTATCTTCGATCACGTCATGCAGCAGCGCGGCCATGAGAGTTTCATGGTCGAGCTTCATTTCCGCCAGAATACAGGCCACGGCAACCGGATGGGTGATATAAGGCTCACCGCTGGAGCGTGTCTGTCCCTCGTGGGCATCACGTGCGACAAGGTAGGCTTGCTGGAGGCGCTTGATCTGCTCCTCTGGCAAGTATTTTTCAATCAGTTGATTGAGACTTTCAAACAGATACAAGGGCGACCTGCAGGTGGCTGTTAACGACGACCTTCAGCGATAGCGGTAACGGCCTGTAACTCAGCGGCTTCCTGCTCTTGCTGTTCCTGACGATCACGCACATCTAAAATCTGATTGGTGACCAAACCTTCTTCGATTTCGCGCAGGGCGATAACGGTAGGTTTATCGTTCTCTTCCGGAACCAGTGGATCTTTGCCGCCTACCTGCATCTGACGTGCACGACGTGCAGCGACCAACACCAGGTCAAAACGATTACCAACTTTTTCTACTGCGTCCTGAACGGTTACGCGTGCCATAGGTGTGCTACTCCACAGATGAAGAAATGACTGCGCATCATACTGAAACTGTATTCAGACTGCCAACAGTTTGCTGATTAAAGCATCGTGACGCGCCTTCTGACGCGCCATACGCAGACGTTCTGCGCGAATAATGGTTTTCAGATCGGACAGCGCCAGATTCGAAATCATCATTCACAATTAAATAGTCATACTCGGCGTAGTGGCTCATTTCCGCTACCGCCTGAGCCATGCGACGCGTGATCACCTCTTCGCTGTCCTGGCCACGACCGCGCAGACGGCGATCGAGCTCTTCTTTCGAAGGCGGCAAAACAAAGATGCTGCGTGCGCCAGGCATTTTGGTGCGAATTTGCTGCGCACCCTGCCAGTCGATGTCGAGAAACACGTCAACGCCGGTTGCCAGCACCTGCTCAATAGCATGGCGCGAAGTACCGTAATAGTTGTCGAAAACTTTGGCATGTTCGAGGAAAGCCTCTTCCGCGATCATCTGCTCAAATTCATGCTTCTCAACAAAAAAGTAATGTTCGCCATGGGTTTCACCCGGACGCATACCGCGCGTCGTGGTGCGAAACAGAGACCTGCGTATCATACAACGGCTGTGGGTCTTTAACAGCGCCTGAATCAGGCTGGATTTACCTGCGCCGCTGGGAGCAGAAACAATATAGAGCGTGCCTTGAGCCATGGTTTTCTTGAATTGATTAAAAGCGGAGTCGATTTCCTGCACAGTATACACAGCTTCCCGCCGCCACGCAGCGTTTGCGCAGCGGCAACACCCAACTTTTGCGCATCTTCGCGCAAATCTCTGTCGGACGACTGTAATTATCCCCTGATTGCGACGGCATCCCTTCCATAGCTGAACATCACCTCTGGCTGACGCTGAAGCACCGGTATTGAATGCTGCAAAACGTCAGGAGAGAGATCATGAAAGGATTCGGCTGGCCGCTGTTTGCGGCTGCTCTGTGGATCGTCCTATGGCCTGCACATAGCGCCCTTTGTCCCGTCTGGACACCCACCCGGGCGTCAGAAGAGATCCGTCGTCTGCAACAGCAGCTGCAGCACTGTGATGATGCTTACTATCGTCAGGGGCAGAGTCCGGTGGCTGATGCAGATTATGACAGTCTGCAGCAGCGACTGAATCACTGCAGCACTGCTTTAACCCTCCGCAGCCCGCTTACCGCACCGGCAACTGCCGGTGAGTGGTGAGCACCTGCATCCGGTTCGCCCACACGGGCGTAAAAAAGATGCGCGACAAGCTGGCCCTGGCTTACTGGATGCAGGGGCGGCACGATCTCTGGGTGCAGCCGAAAAGTGGATGGCATTGCCGTTTCCTGGTTTATTCGCCACGGCAGACTGGTTTCACTGTTGAGTCGTGGTGATGGATTACGCGGTGAAGAGTGGCTGGCTAAGCCGCCTGGATCCCTGCGATTCCGCTGCAGATCGAGACCGGACTTGTAAGAGGTTGTGCGCAGGGTGAGCTGGTTTCTTCTGTCGATGACCGGTCATCAGCAGGCGGTTGATGGCGGCAGGAACTGCGCGCTCACAGGGTCGCTGGCGCCATGATGAGCAAGCAGCGGGTTCCTCTGCTGGACTCGCTCGATATTTTTATCTGGGCCTGGCCAGATGGCTCCGCCACGATGGAGGGAACGCCTTCAGCAACTTCAGCCGATGGGGACTGGGCGTTTGCCGCAAAATGGAGCCACAGCGTTAAAGACGAAGAGGAGGTTTCAGCGTGGCGGGGAGCGCTGGTTTCATGCTGCGCTGCCCTTTGTCACTGACGTGTCGTCGTTCATCAGAGCCTGCGACCTGCGGGCAAAAACTGGCTGCCTGGAGAGGGAACATGGGCCGTTGCCTTGGAAATAGCAGCCTCCGGAAGTCAGCGGCGCTGAAGTGCTCTCCGTCGATTTCCAGTCGGCCGAACCGGGAAGATAGCCGCGGTACTTAATCTGCGAAGCCGGTACAGCTGGATGAGAAGACGGTCAGGCGGGTCAATGTTGGATCGCTGCGTCGCTGGCAGGAGAGCGATTATCGTGGCGGGAGATGTCATCACACTGAGTCCTGGCAGGCCAGGGCATTCCCCGGCTGGAGCGGGTGATCTGGCGCGTGGCAGAGCGGCACTATCCTCAGCCTCCCGACGCGTCGCGCTACACCCGCGCTGAGTTGTTACACCTTTCAGCGCTGAATGCCAGAAGCAGCTACTGGCAAAATTACGCTGGCTCAGTCAGAAAAACGGTGCTGAATATTCCCTGGCGTTGAGCGCAGCACCTGGCTGCACTTACTGGAAACCGGCAGTATGACGCACCTGTTCGGCTGGCTGACGTTAACAACCGGAACAGATCGCCGCCGCAACGGGCCTCTCTCGGGAGCGGGCGGGTCAGCTCTGGCACCGTTTTAATCTCACCCGTCAGCAGCCGCTTCGTCGCTGGGTGGATGCCTAGGTGTTTCACTGCCGCGGAAGGCCCTCAATGCGCTGCCCGATCAGCAGTGGGAGAGCTTAACGCAGCGGGATGTCAGGGACTGGCAAGCTTTACCGGGGTGTCGGGGCGGCGCTGGCAAAACGCCTGGTTGCGCAGTTCCATGATGCCCGCCTGCAGGCGCTGATCGCTTTTCTGAGACAGCAGGGAATTCCCGCATCCTCAATGCTCGGGATGGGATAGTTGAAAATCGGCAAACCAAGACGGAAGCGCAGCGCCAGTAAACGGGCGAAGAATCCGAACAGCAGGGTAATGATAATCACCGCTTCATGCGCCAGTGTGGTTTTTCAGCAGCAGGATATACATCCAGCCAGAGGCGAAAAGCGATACCGGCGTAGAGTTCCTTCTGAAACACCAGCGGAATGCGATTACAGAACATGTCACGCAGTACGCCGCCAAAGACGCCGGTAATGACCGCACTTATCGCGGCAATAATCATGGCGTGTCCTGAATCGAGCGCAACCTGCGCGCCGATAATAGAAAAGACCACCAGTCCTAACGCATCGAGCACCAGAAACACTTTGCGCAGATGCGTCATCAGACGGTGCCAGGAAAGTGGTCACTACCGCCGCCGCTGCAACAATCATGATGTATTCGGGATGTTTCACCCAGCCCAGCGGATAGTGACCCAGCAGGATGTCGCGCACCGAACCGCCACCCAATGGCGGTCACGGACGCGATAATGATGACACCGAACAGATTCCATTTTGCGACGCCCGCCGCCAGCGCACCCGTCATGGCTTCAGCAGTAATACCAATAATGTAGAGAACGGTCAGTAACATAGCAGACTCCAGTAAGACGGCGGCAAGACTACGGCATTGCTTGAGAGACGGCGACTGAGCTTTTCTGGCGATCGGCGTCCGGGATGAGCGCAGTTTATACCAGCCAGCGCTGGCGTCATCATAGAAAGACTTTTTTGCGAAGGGCCTGCAGCAGGTGATTGAAAAAGTTGAGAGGAAACAACGTACAGAGGGTTTGCGCGTTCCGGCGCGGGGTTTTCCGACCCAGGGCGGGCGGTGAACTGAAGACGATCGCCAGATAGCCGCTGGTCGAAAACCAGTTTATACAGGAGATAAAAAAGGGCTGGATGTTGCGGGAAAAGAATCGATCAGGGTTAAATATTGTGACAGACTAAATAAAAGAAAAGGCGTGCTGGTTACCAGCACGCCAACGCATCGTTTCGGATGCTCAGAGCCCACCATACAGACTTATTTTATTATTTGTTTCTTGACACGAATTTTAGAAAATGCATTCAGGCTTAAAACGGTATTCCGGCTGGAACCATGAACGACCATAGTAGCAGTAAATCAGCATACGAATCGATGCCATGGCCAGATAACCCCAGATCGCACACAATACTGAAGGGGTCAGCCAGACGGTAAATAGGTTGACGGGCAAGTCCGGCCTAATACCGAGGAGGTTTCAGGCAAAAGCGATACGGGTATATTGTTTTTCGCGCTGTAATATCGCACGGTAATGCTGACCCTGTGGGGATGATAATAAACACCACTGAGACCATCTGCAGCATTAATGCCAGATTCAGGCTGATCAAAAGGCTGGTCAGCAGATTGCTGCCAGTAAATACAACAGACCAAACACTCGCGACCCCCATCAACATATTACCCCATCGACTCTGTGGAGGAGGTCTTTGTAGAGAGAATCAAAGAGCGGCGGTCCGCGTATTTGAGAAGGACCGATCGGCCAGAGTATCGAGTAGCTGAGTAAAAGCATCACGGCGATTCGCCAGCAGATTGAGATCATTTCGCCTGGCAGGAATATCTGCCCAGCAAAGAGAGTTGTAATACGACGTGCCAATAATTTTGATTTGAAGAGAGCAGAGACCATTTTGCGCAGCAGAATGATTTCAACGTATTGCCATAATCTACTCGTTGAGTACATCGATCATGTGAGAATAAATTATAGTTGTATGAACGGCAAGGGATGGTTGCTGTTAACATCCGTTAGGTAGTGCCAATTTTTCCGGCCCGAAGTCCTAAAACGCTTTTACAGGCTGCCATGTTATTACGGGTTCATCATCAATGATGCCGGATTAAAAACAAGCTATGCCTGGTAAAATTGCTGTTTTCGGTATGGCGGAATTCCCTGCAGCGAATAAGAAATTCCGCCAGATCACGAATAAATCATTGTTGTAGTTTATATTCTCCGGCCAGCATTCTTGCGGCAATCTCCAACGAATTCTTTTGTGAAACAAAGGATACGCTGAGCGGTCTGATTTTTTCCTGCTTTATCATTATGGGTATGGCGGTGTGTGGAATAATTTATACATGTTTTTATTTAATTAACACCATAAGAAAAATCTGATTACGCGACCGCAGAAATAAATGGTTTTCACTTTATGCATCGAAATATTAAATCCCCAGCAGAATTGCAATAAACGATTGTTAATGATTAATGTAGGGTCTGTCAGAATAATTTTTTGTGCGGCCCAAGACCAGGAGGCCCCGAAATCAGGAGGGGGGGGCGCCTGCCTTTCAGAGGATTTTGCAAGGATTTTTCCTGGCCAGCGAACGCTTAAGCAGGGTTGGTGATAAATGCGTAAACTATGGTCATGAGTAATCAGTATAAGCGCTTTTTGCTTTATCGTCGAACGTTTTTCTATTTTTTTTCATTAACGGCCAGTGATAAATGCAGAGAAAAAAGGCGCGCTAAGTCATTGATTTATGGTGTAAGAAGCGGGTTGAGTTTCTCAAGATCCTCGTGCCTAACCCATTCAATATCCTGCTTACATTTCTCATCTGAATAATGGCTGGCGATAAACCGTTTATTACCATCACCCTCGGGCCTCGGCGCCCTGGTTCGTTTGCTATCACCGCGCATCGGTACGCAGAATCTCCTTTCCCGAGCCGCTATCAATCCAGTGATCCATTAACCAAAAGGATTATGTGGCGAGAACAGGAGTCTTAACAGTGCCCGTGGGGGCCTTAGACGCCAGCAGATTGGCCATCGGGTTCTAACGCACGTGTGGTCAGCCCGGAAGCCCAGTATGGGAAAAACTCTGGCTTCCAGATGGTTTCATAAGAGATGCGTAACCAGTTGGACGTGGAATCGTCAGGCTCGAGTGCGAGAGGAGAGCATGTAACCCCTCCTGGTGAATACGCTAAAAATGCATTAAGCATGGGGTCAGGCTGTTTTCAACGTTATTTTGTAACAGCAGAAGTGGGGTGTTGAAAGGGTTTCGTACAAAATGGCAGACAACGGATGATGCTGTCTGCCAACTGACTCAGATGAAATTGCCGCGCGCAGAAACCCATGGTCTTCGCTATGGCCGTTAGCGTGCCGCAGAACCAAGCCGTCGAACTGCGCATCACGGCACACTGTGATTAGGGAGATTACGCATCAATCTGCCGCCTTCAGGCGCGATCCTGATAAAAGCAAAAACCGTGCTCCTCAGAAAAACAATAATTTTGTCACTTCAAAGTTCTGACCTCCTCTTCGTCCGGCTGCCACAACCAAAGGCCGCTGGCATGGTGCCGTGTGCCCTTTATCCGAACTCATCATTTTTGGACCCGGCAATCCACCATCGCGAACTGAATCGTTCACCCCGCCACGACACGGGTAATTGCACGCTCAAATGCAGCTGATCGACGTGACTTACTCCGAGACGGCGGCGGTAGGTCCAGTAGTGCATATTTTCCCCGGGCCGGATTTCATTCATGCCGGTGCAATCTCTGCTGCCGCGCCGTACACGCGTTTGAACCCTACATAGAGAGGGGCAGTCGTTAAACCACCGCCGCAGTTTTGCCTGTACTCGCTGCATCAATGCCGGTTATTCTGCCGGGCAGACATCCGCAATGGCCGCGGCATTACACGGCAACCATAAGCGTGGCCAGCATGTGACACTAATCCGGCAAAGCGTAACCCTTGTCATGCAGCGCCTGAGCAATCAGCACCGCTTCATCTGTATCAGGATTGACACCTATCCGATGTAATCCAACATCAACCTTAATCGCTACCGCCAGGTCGCATTCCGGTTGCTGCTGGCAGGCATCAGCAATAGCCAGCCAATGCCCGCAGCGGTCCGCAATCAGGGTGAGCTTCCTGTGAAGCACGGCGTGGCGCAGAATTCAGCTACGCTTTGCGGTTGCACAATCGGTACGCGATAATAGCAGATCACGAACCCGCCCTGAATAAAGCAGATGATGCCTTCGCTGGGCTTAGAGACGGTAACACCTGTGCAACCGGACGCGATCTGACGCTGCGCATCCAGACGCTTTTATGCGTTTTGATATGGGGTCGCAACCGCGACGCCTGCCGCAATGGCTTTGCGCTTGCATATGCTGCAGGTTCTGCTCCCGCGCTCTGCATCCACGTCAATAGGGCGTGTAAGGCGATCATCAAGCAGCGGGACGCTGCCATGCTGTGTATCGCTGGATATACATAAGAATGTCCGGCATTGACGAGGTAAGAGGATTCATCATTCCTTAATTATCTCTTTATACCAGCTTCCGGAAGCAGACAGGTGTGCTGAACAGAGAAAATGTAGAGGTCGCTATAACGGCAGAGGCCAGTATGAGACGCACAGCAAACGAGGATGAGAGAGTGGACGTAAAACAGATGTCGTTCAGAAGATTTAAAACAACAAAGCAGGCACGAGGGCCGGCTTTATCAGTCAACTCAGGACGTAGAGCGACTTTTCAAACCCGGTGGCCGGGTTTTGAAGCGACGATGCAGCCAAAGGTACCGGTTCGGGGTGCGCGAAGGATCTGATTTTCGATTACTTGTTCATATAAGCTGCAGCAGCAGACCTAGGCCGTAGGAGGTATAAATTTTCCACATCGGTTCGATGATCAAAATGGTAGCATCATTTCCCGGATTACGAATCAGAATAATCGGCACCATCCTGGCTTCGCCAGGACGCCTACAGAACAGAAATTCCCTTTGTTGGTTTTTAGGTTCCCCCCCCGTGGCGTGCTTTCCACCGCCGCAAACCAGCGGCGCAAAGGTGGCCTGCCTTTCAGGGCCTAATCTGGTCATGGCGCAAACCAGAACGAGTCACCATGTTTCAGGGCATGAATGAACCTACCGCGTAGACACCGACGGTCACGACTCATCGCTATTTGAGCGCATCCCGCCCCTGTGGTTCACATACTCCATCGCCCTGGTTATTGTGTGGGCGATACATCGCCATCATTGGATGACAGAGTCCGCTGATGCGGCCGCCCAACTCCAGTGACAACTGAAATGCACACCAATCAGCATCACGCCTCGCTGTTCTTTGCTGCGCGGCATGAAGGTTTTCCATGTCCCGACACTTTAAACAGGACGTCTTACCGCACGGTCAGACCAGAAACCGGCCCAATACCGGAGTTCAGCCTAGCTCATCCAAAGCGACGCCGAAAATTGCCCGGAATCAGATGTTCTGTTTTTTCTTCGATGATGCCCGAAAGCAGAGTTCGATGTTACGACGGGGAAATACGCTCGCGGCGCTGCAGGAAATGGGCGAGAGATTTTGGCCGCAGCACCGGCACCGAGACGCATAAGAACAGGAAAGGGGAGCTGGAACCAGCAGCCAGAGTACGCCAAGGTCCAACCAGTAAACCAACACACGCACACGCTGTCAGCAGCGAAACTTGCTAAATTTTCCGGTGTTTGTATTAACAAACCTTCAGGGATAGGGGATGCATCGCACAAAGAGCACTTCCATGAGTCTTAAAGGCGGGTACAGCTGTACTGATGTCGACCAACATTTTATCAAAAAGTGCCTCCAAGAAAGGAAACTCCGGCCTTCTACAGGGATTGACTGTTTCATGGAGAGCGTTAATACGCGGCTAATAAAAGTACATAAAACCCGATATAAATCATTATTTTAAATTAA
>WUWR02000276.1:0-19617 GCA_009982885.2 Hyles vespertilio
GTTGGACTCCCGCCTACAAGGTGGATTTGGGACGATCTGAATAAGGGTCGCAGGAAGTCGAATGGATGCAGGCCGGCTTCCAACAGGTCAGTGTGGAGATCATCTTGGGAGGCCTTTGTTCAGCAGTGGCTTCCTGTGGCGATATGAGGAGTTGAGATGATGATGCTAATATGGCACTCTCGGCATAGATGACTTCACTGGGTTATATTTTACGACTACAGAGTAGCCGCACAAATTTAATTCAAAAAAGGGTGATCAAAAAATATGAAGTGTCAGCGAATTATGTGATGATGATAATATGATAAAAGTATAGATGCGCGACTGCGATATAATCGAACATTGAAATGACTACTATTTAAGCCAAAAACAAAATTAAAGACTGCGGACACGTGGAGAGTGGTACTATTCAGGGTCTCTGGACGCGGCGCGGCAGAATTTCTATTTTCTAAATATCTTCAGCTGCGTTCCATCAGCCGCATACTGATAAATTGTACCGCGTTACTAACTAAGTATTCTGATACAAAAAACAGTCTGACAATGGAACAAATGTATTGAAATAAAAAGGAAAATAATTAAATACATTTCAATTTAGGTCATCAAGGAAAAAAGAAAGAATGCTGGGAGGTGTTTTATTTTTTTTTTCCAGGATAGAGTGAAATGCATGGTGGTGTCAATTAAACAAATAAAACCATCATAGTGCTAAAAGTTAAACTGGAACTTTACATTGAGCAGGAAGTGCGGGGAAAAATAGGGGAGACCGGGCCCGGCAGACAGAGGCAGAGGCAGGAGCCGACGGCTAGAGGGCTACAGAGGCTGTGCCGGGCTACTATGCCGGCTAAATAAAAAAAACTATAAAATCGTACAAAGCTTAATTATTAGTTTATAGATTTGAAACTTGTCAGTATATTCCTAAATTTTATTCATTGATTGAAAATAATAATAATTGTTTATGTTATTTTGTTTTAGTTTTCAACCACTATTCACTTACCTACCCTGATCGTAATTTTTAATTACTAATACAATTTTTGATGTAATGATTACGTCTATACCTACCAGTAAACTTACTATACAAATCTCGTCGTAATCCAGGACTTTTCTTAAGAATCTACCATAAACTCATAATTTGGTTCTAAACCCAAACCACTATAAAGGAATTAACAGCTTTGCATGTACTGATCGCTTTAAAATTCATTAATGCAAAAATCAATAAATACATAAAAAAACTATTAAACAATGTTAACATTTGATAGGACTAGTAATTTATATCCATTAATGTTATTACACGTAGATAGGAACGTATTTAAGTGGCCCCCGCGCTGTTTTTTTAAACCGGTTAACATCTGTATCAATATAGTATGGACAAGAAGTACATGGGAGGCCATCTTAAGCTTTTTACCAGTGTTGCCAACTTAGTGGATTTTCCAAAAAATCTGGTAGTTTGCGTCATGCTTGGGAAACATGCTTTAGGGTTTTTAAATGGTTGGGCAGACGCACCGCTGGCCCCCCCGAAAGTATTGAAAAGCTGCCATTATCAAATCCCGACACCACTAATGTCGACTCGAAAACATATGATGTCATCTATTGTAATCAAATACCCAACAAATAGAACTAGGGACGAATTTCGTGCTTTCCGGCGTTTTGTTCATACCTATTACTGGAATCAAGTAAACAGCTCACGCAATATGTCCATAGTTAAATGTAATTAATGAATTCGTGGGCTTTCAGCGGGTTCGTCTTGGTTTTTTTTTTCCTTGTACAAAGTCTTTTTGGGAGGCATTTACATTCTGTAGTTCAAGGTTTTGTCACCCGCCTTTGCACGGAGGGAGACTTGTGGACATTATATTTTCAAACTCCTCCATTAATTTAACGTTCTGATTCATTCGTTACGGGTTAAGACAAGGTAGGACATTCCGGAGACTCGCCGAGCTTCAATGCTTGGTGTCAGTAATTGGTGCCACTGTTGATCCTGTACAGAGGGCAGTGCAGGGTTGGTGAGGCGGGCAGTCCTTAAATATCCAAAAGATGTAATAAAATAAAATAAATAAAATACACTAACAGTCACAATTTATTAGTCTCGACCCACAAAGAACTAGTTTTGTGTCGGGGTCTCAGGAAACTACAACAGGACTTTTCGGTCGCCAATATAGCCAACCCAAACAAATACTCTACTTCACACAGATATTTGTTTCGGTGCGACACACCGAACAATATTATGGTAATAATTAATTAGGATTATAATTAGGAAAGTAGGAATCTACTAATTAGGATTAATGTTTACAAATGTTGCCAAAAAAAAACTGAAATACAAACTGAAATATGACACTTCATGAATCTATTGGCGAATAATGATTGTTTAGGTGAAAACTATTGTAGGTTTACGTCTACGCATAGACTAAAGCAGCGGCCATAAATAGTCAACGCGTCTTAAGCATTCTGAACAAGGGATTATTTGTTGTGTTGCACATTTAGGTCATACGCCTAACGACTGTGACCATAGCTACATAGAATAAAGCCTTGTACGTTCATGTCCTGGATTGGTCAGTGGGCACGTGTACTTACGCTCTTTACTCTATCGCGTAAGACGCAAATTAATACAATGTGCTTTCAGATTTCTTTTTAAAGCCATTGATGCAGCCAGCATTAATGGTTTGTAACAGCGCAATCTATCGATTAAAATTAGAGGTACCCACGCGTCAATTGTGTACCAGCGACTGTCTGCGCCCGGGCCGCCATGTTGTTTACAACCAACATGCGTCGATTAGATTTACTTAATTTCTTTTTAGTGAATTTGCCAAATCGTAACGACCAGCAAAGGAGTTGCTTTGTGCAGTGATTAATGTGCACGGGATACGTGTATTACAACGTGCAGTGCGTAAGTGACGTCAAGGGAACATTGCAATATTTGGAAAAATTATGCTTCGTAACATTATAGAAATTCATTACTCATCAATTCAATAATCAAAAAGCTCCATAGTCTCTCCAAAATATTTGATGTGATTTCTATGAATGTAAAAATCACAAACAGTATAACTGTAATTTTATAAATACATGTTTGTTGTCCTCCGCATCCTAATTATTAAATTGAAAATGTTTATTTTATCTAAATAAGGTTTGTTCCGATTTCGTTTTGTGTTTATTACTACCCTCATATTAGTTGCCTAAACATATTTAATGAATAATGTGTAAAGTCATGTTACACACCACTGTCAGAATTTTACAAAATATAAATTATTATGCATGAAAGGTTTCTTCCCCACCTACTTCAACCATAGTACACATGCTTATGTAAATACAGGTTAGCCAAAGACTGCTACCGAAAACGAAGCGGGTGGTAGTTTAAGCGACTCAGACACAATGCACAGAAAAGTTTGCAAAAAAAAGGGCGACAATTTTGTTTTCGTTATTTTGTTCGTATGACCAATACATATTTGGGTCGCGTACTACCATGCTTTTCTCACAACCGCATAGTGTATGCCATCATTATTTATAAATAGATCTAAGGTATAAAAGAGTGGTTTAAATTATTATTTTTAGCAAAAAATATGGAATTACCACCCAAAAAAAATGACGATATTTACAAAATTCATAAAAAAATAATGTCGGTTTCTATGCGATTTATTATTGCCTTGTGTTGGTAGCCACTCTAAAAACTACCACACCGGCTTCGTTTTGGTTAGCAGTCTTGAGATACCCAGTATAATCCAATATAAGAGGCCTTTAATTTTTGCGTATTTTTGGTATTCCCATTCAGGTAAGCCCAGTGGGAACTTGGAAAAATTAGATAAGTAAGGCAAAAGTGTATTTATTTCACTTAAAATGTCATATTTTTAATAAACACATTTGTATATCGACGCATACTTTTGAATGTATAAAATGAAATGAAATAAAAGTTTTGTTTAATCATTTGACGGGTTATTTCTAATTCTACCACTAAAAGAATATTGGAATTTGACAAATAACGTAATCAATTGGCTTATTTTGATAATTTGTTTTTTACCTCATCACTCTAAAAGAACCCTATTTCAATGCCGTAGCGTACTTTTTGTTGCAGCCGCGTAGCGTTTCCGACTGTCTAAACCCGCTACCGTCATGACAAACGACAGTCTGAGGCCTAGTGGGTGAAGCGAGTCAGCGTTGTAGGAATACTTGGTCTGGGATATCCTGATTTGGCAGCGCAGTTGTCATTACTTCCTGGCAAACATAATGTTAGTGTGCTTGCAAATACGTGCTATTTATAAAATTAGGCTTTTTTATATTATGATATTTTTGTTTTATTTCTTTTACTTTACTATAACTTAAAGTCATCTAAAAGTACGAATGTTTTATTAAACTATCGGGGTATGGCAAGTAAGGCACATGATTTCTGCCTAAAGGAGCGCACGACCCTTACAAACATAGTCCTAATAAAGTCATATTTTATCATTTCCCAGTATGTAATTTGGAGTGTTAAATATTTCTAAAAAAAATTAAACAACACCGAGGATATGATCAAAGTTCATCGATAATCGGTGTTAGTTTCTTAATCTCGTTCTTACTTGGCAACTATTAAATGTAACCGGAATCGGGGATCGTCACTAAGCAAAAATGCGCCACAAAACGCAAACGTTAACAAAATTGCGGTAGAGTGAATGGGTATATTTTTTGGTTTTTTATAAGTAAGAAAAATTTACGTACTAAAATATGGCTATTCACAAGAAAGCTCTAAGTATATACTTTACCTTTCACAATGGCCTCTTATTGGGTGTTATGATTTAATGGGTTGAACAACATTGATTGAAATGAAAAACCATTGAAATTCGATCTGTTGATTTATTATTTATTACAAACACATTTGTACTATATTGTTTAAAAAATTGTCACATCGAATAATTCCTGCATAGTTTTAGATACGTAATGTGTATTTTTTATTTCCCTGTGCTGAATACGTACTAGCGTTAAGCTTTTGTTTATGAATATTGAAAAGCGGGATCGGAAGCATTCTGTAACATAAGTGACAGTGACGGGACGTGTGAGTGGATCTTTGAGTGCAAGGGATATAAAAGATATAATCGCTCCGTTAAGTCGGACTTATAATTTTTAGTAAATCATCCTGAGTACACATGTATACATGTTAATGGTGTCAACATCCACAGACGGCTAATAAACACTATCAGGACGGCCAACTCATACAATTTTTTTCAAAACGTTATGAAAACTAACACATCAGAAACCAAACAGTTTTTATATATAATCATTCAATCTTCATCGGATCTTCTTTCTTTCATTGATAATTTCGTCACTGAAACTGTATTAAAGATTTGGTCATCGTATTTGACCCGCATCTCTTTCGATACCGTTATACGTATATATACTCTACGGTTGCCACTTAGTTATTGTCTTTTGACTGTTCCCGCTACATAAAGTCGACATTACAGTGAACAATTTTTGAAATAACAGTAGATACTTTCTTGACGGGTAACGGACCACTAGAGTTGTGCCATTCGTAACGAATGACCACAGATAAACAAAAACGATTTTGTAGAATCAATCAATCGGGAATCATTTGAAATAAAATTCCTTAATGCTAAGAAACCGTTACAACGTAATATCAGTACCCCAATTTGGGATCGCCTGTATTTGCGGCAAATAATTCCTATGAATAAAGGTTACGTATTGAAGTGGGACTTTATAAGAGTCTTACTTTAAATAATTCATCAATGATTACAACCGAAAATAAAGTTTGTAGCACACTTGTATAAACAGTTAACCCTGTGGAATTCATAGTACTTTTAAGGATTAAATAATTAAAACACTAAAGTAATTGTGCTTAATATTTTATTTATAAACATCGTCTGGTTTCGTGGAATCGGCCTCGTCTCACTCGTATCCCCAGTAAAACTAATTATTACTGATGCATGGGGAATTGTCAAATGCGACATCGCGATCCCAATCAGCATTATTTCTTTCTTCGGTTTATCTACGACACTCGCCCAGTTATGGAGGCGGTCACATTTTCACACGCATTTTTAAGCAACTCCAGCATTTTGTTGCGGTGAAAGGAGGAGGGAATTATTCTTCGCCCAGCATACTCCTTCGACACTTGCGCCCATATTAGCTCTATGGCATTATACTGGAAATGATATGGAGGACCCCCCTTCTAACGGACCGGCTGTGCCCATGTTCTCTGCACGCCATTTCCCATCGATGTACGCTATCGTTGGTGTTCCTCATTTTAATATTTTAAGTAACTCTAATTTTAATAGGCTCGTCCACCTCCTCGCCATTGTTACGGAGCCAGTTTTTATTGTTCATTTTTTTTACTGGCTTGCGTTGTCATTTTGTTAATTTGCCGAAGAGTGATACGAAGCCGATCTATCACCCCAATATTGTTGATGGACGGTTGAGTGACATAACCACAGTTCCCGAAACCCATTTTTATATACTTCGGAATTAATTTCTTCGTGTTAAGCCCCTGTTTCTTTGATTTAAAAGACTACAATAGCATACGTGCACAAATCCTTTTGCGCGTCCTGCATGACAAATTAGAAGTCTTCACCTTTTTCCATTGGCACTGCGGCGAGGAGCTAGCAGTGTTGTCAGTCCACGTTTTGATACCGTGTGATTCGCATTGACCAAGTTTCATCGGTGAAACAACATTCACGACTCACTCTTCTATTTTTTTAGCTTGTCCTTAAAAATTCGCATCGATACAAAGCAACATCATTGCGTTCCATCAATATTTTTTCGGTTGTCACATTTTTTGTATTGGAATCCAATCCTATTCATACCTCGCCAAAGACGAACTTTTGAACCAGGAACAAGCCACTAGTTTTCAGAGATTTGTACTAGTTTATGTAAAGTAGGAATCTCTTTTTCTTTGTGGTAATAACTCGTATATATGACGACGAATGCATCACCATCAAAACGTCATTGCTGTCCACTTTAAAGGGCTGACGTTTTTTCCTAGTTGTAGTGGCTTGTTTTGTTCCATGCCACTACTGCCGTAGCCTTCTTTAATTATTTTTTGAACTGTTGTAGCGTAATACCTAATGCTGCTGACAACACGGTCTCGTAGATTTGAAGTCAACTGGTCGTTGGGCAACATCGAGGTAAACGGCACGGAAAACAAGAAGAAGTTGTCGCGGCGGGCCACCAATTGGCCTGCCGATCACCCTGGATCAAACCGGCAACGACTGGTTAACTCACCCGGCCGCAGCGCAAAGCCAAGGAGGAACGATTGCGAAACAACCGAGGACTCGCCCGCACTTCGGTGAGCAAGTGACCCGCGACCCGTTCTTCTTGTCAAAAAATTTGCTAAATGTGATATTTAATAAAATAAATAGTGGTTGATTTTTGTGAGAATATCCAATATTATCATCTATTTCGTAATTGTGATTTATAAATTTAAATTACAAATAAGTTTTGTAACAGGTCGTTCCGCCAATCCATTTAACATTCAGTGTCGTAGCCGCTACCACGTCTTGAGATTTTATTTTACATCAGAACGCTGGCGATTGGAGCTGACGCGCGCCATACTCCAGTGTTACGCACAATGGGTAACTATAGAACAGCACAACCCGTAGTAGTCGGAAACATAGAAAAAAACGCTGCCGCTCGCCGGGTCGTCGACCAGTCTAGTTCAAGCAACTGAGGCAAGGACTCCGTCGCCGGGTCCGAGAAGGAGGAAACGGCCCGAAAGTATAGGGTATAAAGACACAGACATTGTGCGTAAAAAGCATTCTATCTTCATAACACGATACTGAATTTGATCCCATATGTGTAATATTACTGCATGGTCTCAATGTGATAGAATATCACGCGTCAACACTTGGGTTGTTGACAGTATGATCCCGCTCTCATCAAGCCGCCAATAAGTTAAAAGGTTCTGACGCCAAGCCTATGGTTATGACTCTTATTAGCTAATGATCATTGTGGACCAAATGGTTGTGGCATGATTGGAGCGAAAAAATGTGTAATTATTTAAAGTAAAGAGCAAATAGTTTTGATTGATTGAAAGCAATTATCGACAAAAACGGTTTAGAACATCAATCACTTTACGTTCTTTTTGCACAGAAGGGTAGAATTAATCATTTATCTATAAAATTTACGGAAGATGATATAACTTCTATAAATTGAGGCAACATCGGTGCATACAATATAAACGCGGCGGTTGCTTTGAGGCGGGTAATTTCAGTACCTCTGCGGACTAGTTTAGGATTTTTTCATGGTTTCGAATCTTTTAACGCCCCTAAGTTCAAAACCAAACAAACATACAGTAACCGTAATATGCGCGATGGGCAGTGAGCAAAGATCCCCTCCCACTTACAACGATGTTCTACCCCCATTTTCAGGGCACTTCCGCCCAATATCACAAACCACGAATTTTAAAGTTTCGGCTATTCATATCAAGTCGCCCCACTTAGAAGGTTGATAATTGTGGAGGTAACACTAAGAGAATACAATGTTCGATAAAGGGTGAATTTTGGTGGCAAACGAGGTCATAAAGAAAGCCACGTGCTATCACAAAAAGAACGCAAAGTCTGAGGAAGGCGGATAAACACGAGACGAATAGTGCCAACTACTAATGTGGAAGAAAAGTTTTTATAAATGATAGAATTGGTAACAATAAAAGTCAAGCATTTATCGACCCAGGTAGTATTTGTTCGTTATTTAAACATCCAGTTTGGTAAAAGGTTTAACCTAATTCAAAAAAAATATCATTAGTTACCAGGACGATACAAGGTTTTTCCAAAGATCATTAAAGTAATATATGATGTAGTGGGCGGTATATATCACCTTGATCCGATTTGTATACCATGGAGTCGATGTATGTTCCAGACAGCTCTCAGGATGTATGTTTGTTAGGAACGAAATGTTACCGAATTAACGGTATTTACTTATTCTCGTATAACTTTGATATTTCAACATATTACGACTTTTTAAAAGAGGTTTTGCAATAATATGAACGAAATCTGGCTTAAGCCTTGATTGCGCGATTCCACATCGCGACTCCTGAGAAACCTTTTTTTAAATACCGGCAATGTATCGCTTCAAGTATAAACCAATTAGGCAAAGTCAATGGACACGAAATGGTGATCAATTTAAATAAATGACAAAGCCCGTTGCAATTCAGACCATTTAGAACTTCGCATAATGATAGGCAAATAATGCGTGATATGGTAAAGAACTTTTAGAAAACAACATAATCCGAGAGAGTAATTCTGCCTATGCCAGTCCCGCTCTGTTAGTTAATAAAAAGAATGGAGAGAAAACGGTTGTGTATAGATTACCAAGAGGAACAAACATACTTCATTAAAAATAAATACCGATTGCCGCGTATTGAGGACCTTTTGGATAGACTTCAGGGTTCTAAATTTTTCACCAGTTTAGACTTGGAAGAGTGGTTATTACCAAATAAAAATGGCCGAAGAGTCAATACACACAAACAGCCTTCAATCACCGAAGATGGACATTTCGAGTTCCTATCGCCTCCCATTTGGTCTAGTCAATGCACCATCGTGCTTCCAACACATGATGAATAAAGTGATTGGTAATTTAAGATTCGGGAAGGTAGTTTTTATTTAGATGACGTTCTTATCATTAGTGAAACCGCTAATGAAAAAAATATAGAATTAATAGATACTGTGTTACAAATTTTTAAGCAAAACGGGTCCCACATTGAATTTAAGCAAATGTCATTTTCTGAAACGAGAAAATAGAGTTTCTAGGTTACAAGAAAATGAGGAGGGTTTAAAGCCAAGCGATAATAGTTAAAGGCAGTTAAGGAATCCCATCACCAAAGTCAGTTCATCAACTTAGGCAATTCTTAGGCCTCATTAGCTATTTTCGTAAATTTATTAAAGGATGGCAATTTTGTCGAGTCCTCTTACTAAACTTCTTAAGAAAGGGGCTAAATGGGTTTGGGATAAGGAACATGAAAAAGCTTTTTTATTCTGAAAGAGTCATTATCCTCAAATAATGTATTAACCTTGTTTGGATCCAGAAAGAAAGTGCGTTCTGTATACCGATGCTAGCAGAGACGGAATAGAGCCAGGCACTTTAAATGCAGTTTACAGATAATGGTGAAAAACCCCTCCATTATTTATAGTCGACAGGACTTTCCAAATGATGAAAAGAAATATCATTCCTTTGAATTAGAGTGTTGGCTATAATACAGTCATTAGCAAAATTCAGACATTATTATTGGGTAACCATTTTCTTATAGTTACTGATTGCAATGCAGTTCGATATGCTCTTACAAAAAAAGATATAATACCGCGTATTGCGCGTTGGGTTTTGTCAACCAAGAATTTTCTTATGATATCGTTCATAGGGAGGCTACGCGTATGCACCATGTGGATGCACTAAGTAGGAAACCCATAGAATCCGGTGAAAAATCTGAAACTGAATTAATTATGTCCATCACGAACGCCGATGGTTACTTTCCGTGCAACTTCAAGACCATCGAATAGTTAAATATAAGAGAGATATTACAATCAGTGTGCAGCTGATGATAAATAAAGATTGTCTACGATAAATATGAGCTCTTAGGTAATAAAGTTTACACCGCGAACAAATAAAGGTCGTCGTTGGGTAGTTCCTACAAAAGTGTATTTGGCAAATAAATAAATGCAACCATGACGATCTTGGTCAATTTTTCTGTCGACTAAAAACTGTAAGAGGATCTCTAGCCAATATTGGTTTGCGCGTATGCGATACATTGTAAAAAAGTACATTAAAATTGCATAAATTGTATTTACTACAAAAAATAGGATGGTACAAAGAAGGCGAGTTATATCCAATGCCGAAATATGCACAACCTTTTCACACGTTACACTTAGAACATTTAGGTCCTTTCGTAGAAACTCGAAACAAAAAAAATATATATTAGTAGTCGTAGATGGGTTTTCTAAGTTTGTGTTTATTTCGGCAGTGCCAAATACAGAGTCCAAGTATGTAATCCAGGAACTTGAAATCATTACAAAAATATTTGGAACCCTCGCAGACTTATAACAGATGCTGGTTCAGCTTTCACATCTAAAACGTTTAGAGATCACTGCGTGAATAGGAATATTCGAGCACATACGACAACTCCCGGTACGCCCAAAATCTAACGGTCAAGCTGAACGATTTAATAAGACTATTTTAGATGCTTTAAAAACAATGGGCGCCGATTTAGACGAGGATAGTTGGGATGGTTGCTTGTCATTACTACAACAGGGGATTAATAGCACCTATCATAGAACTATTAAAGCTGTCCCGAGTGAAGTCTTATTCGGATATAGATTGCGAACTAATGAGGATAGAATAGTACCTGAGCTTGATAACGAAACGTACATTAGTGTGACTAACTTGCGTGAGAATGTTGCCAGAAATATAAAAGAAAATGCAGTTGAGCAGAAAGAGTATTTTGACCAAAAACATACCAAACAAGAAAAATATCATGAAAGGGATCTTGTCCTAGTAAGATTCCAAGTCAATCTAATGATTGGCGAAGTAAGAAGTTGCTGCCCACATTTAAAGGACCTTTTCAAATAGAAAAGTGTTTGAATCGAGATAGATATAAAATACGAGACATGATAGGTAATGAAAGAAGTGTTAGACCTTATAATTGAATAGCAGCTGCAGAAAAACTGAAACCCTGGATAAATATCGATAACTGGAGGATCGAATAAATAAGTATAGGTCTACCAGAATCTCATGGCATAAAATTAAAAACAAACACAATGATTTTTATATGGCAATACCATCAGTCCAACAGCTTTTTCAAAACTTGAGTTATGTCATTTGATGTGAATATTTTAAGATTTCTATCCTTTCTTAGCGAATATGTACAAATTAGTTCTACAATCACAAGTGCGACACATTGTTTACAAGGTTTATCGCCAGATTCCGTGAATAATTTGGCCAAGATTTCAAACAAAATCGTCGATTTTCAAAATCGACGTCGTTTTAACACGTAAGTCTGAGTGAATAGTTTTGATACTTAATTTTTTTTTTTGGTTAGTGTTAGGTATGTGCATGTGTTTTATTGTATTACATTGATATATTTTTTGGAACTAAACAGTAATGCATTAAATACCCTATTTACAGGAGTTTCCAGAGATTTCAGATTAAGGAACGGTTTATTATTATTCCTTTATCTTCATCGTCTTCATCAGAAGATGTACAGGAAGAGTATTTAGAAGTAAGGTCTGACTAAAGTGTTAATGAAATAAAGAAGACGGAAATAAAATTATTCGTTTTTATTTTACAATCTTGCATCGTTCGTATAACATTTATCGAATCTAATAATTATTTAAATAAAACCGACTCATAATCAAACTACTTACAATTTGGAATTGAAAGTTGTTTGATTAAGTGAGAACTAATAAAACAGAGAGAATTAAAACGAAACTGTGGCTCGGTACCACCATTTTTTATCTACGTTTTGAAGTACCATGCACTCCAGCGCTAATTTTATAAATACTCGTAAGGCACGTATGTATTTTATAATTTAAAACTGAAAAAATCTTATTTGCCTATTTTAATTGGCTATTAATCTAAAAGTACAATTTTGAAGTAATTTTAATGTTTAAATAACCTATATATGTTTTACTTAAAACATTATTTACTTTATTTACAAAGTAGTACTAAAAAATAATCAATTTGACATAATAATTAATTACAATTATTGAAAGTATCAAAATATGTTCATCCAATTACCCCAGTATTGCAATGCGTAAATTCAAATTTCCCAAATGCCATGAGCTTCTGGTAGAGCCTATAGCAGTTGTGATTTAGCCTCTGTGTGTCAAGGTAAAGTTTATTATACTTGCATAAATATAATTCATAATACTTACATTTATATTCTGTAATACATATTGTACGTGCTTGTCAAGATATCGAATATAGTCTCTATTGTGTGGTTTTTGGATAACTGGTTAATACGTAGACAACACTATAGATAGTAGGTCCGATTTATCCTCCCTTGTTTTCTGCCTTTATTTAACAAATGATTAAAAAAAAAAAAGAAGCTATATGGTTGAGTTTTCTAACTGATTACGCAAGTGAGCTGACACAGACCACGTCCTCAGTCTAAAGTAGTGATGGAACAGGCATAGGGCGTAAAATTGGAAGGCACCTAGATTGCGGAATGGTCTAAGGTACAGCCTATGTTCCTCAATGTGATCATCTACAACTAAAGAGTCTATTTTCTGTGCTCTAATATTACCTATGACCAAAGGACTTGGAGTCCTTAAATGGACAATTTGGATGTGAGAGTTTAGATTAGATAGGCCGAGTCGAACTTTGGCCATCGAGTATAACAGGGACTCTATTGTTATTCTCTAGATTACCTAGACCAAAGAGTCTTGGAGTTCTTAAATAAACGAAGTAAATTGAGAGTATAACAGGATCGGCTAATATTTACGTGATTTCACTGAGGCACTAACATTTGACATTTCTGTTTATAGATAAGGCTGATCAAAACAGGCGTGCCTGGGGGCATGCACGATGCAGAGGGCGGTTGGCCACATGGAGTAACGGCATGAACAGAGAGTTGTCGCGGACGACGGCAATTGCTGCCGATCAGTGATCAACCGGAAGATGGCTACTCATCGGGGCAGGAAAGCAAGGAGGAAGATTGCGAAAAACAGAGGAGGCACTTTCGGTGAGCAAGTGAACGCGACGCTTCTCTTGTAAAATCTATGCTCAAGTTGATAATTTAATAAATAAATACTTGGTTGATTTTAGTGAGAATATAATATACACTTTGTAATGGATTTATAATTTGAAATTGCAATACGTTTTTGTAACAGTCTCCGCAATCATTTCATCACGTGTAGTAGCGACTACCGTCATTTGAGCATTTTATTCTACATGGATAAGAGGGTCCACCATTCGGGCTTCCCTTTCATGCTCATGAACGCGAAACACAAACTCCTGTTTGCCTTTAAAGACCTTCCTTTAGGCATTTGAAAGTTTTGCAGGAGGTACGATTTTCTCAATTAAACCAATGTAGGATTCACGGGTAAAAACACTACGGAGGAATATAAATACTCACTCGACGTATGAAAAAGTGAATAAAATTCGGCGACGGAAAACACTAGCCTGGCGCGGGGCGTTCTCGTTGGATTGACCACAAATTGTCGGCGCGCGTCACCTGTCTGCCCAGTGTTGCGTTTCACATTTGTTTTTAACAACATTACTATTGCCGGCGTAAGTGATAAGAATTTTAACTTAACTGAGTAAATGGTTTATTTAATATAATTATAATCACTAACTTAAATATCCTGGAGTTTTATAAACCATGCATGAGCAAAAAATAAAATATGTATTAAATCGATAAAACTTGTTCAAATAAAATCGTTTGTTATAAAAATTGATTTATAAGCATAGGCCCTCACTATGATTCAGTACGATGTGTCAAAAATAAAATAACACTCACACGTCCGCCCCATTTGACGTAGCTGTCATTTTTATGGAAAATAATTAGTAATGAAAAAGCGTCCTAAATTTCAAAATATCTTATAAAAGGTTATGAAAAAAATAATATAATGCTTGATACAGTCCCTTTATGTAACATTGGCCAAAGACATAGCAATGGCATATTTAAAAAAAAACAGGCAAACTCGTGTTTTGTTATGAACAAAGAGGAGTGGTGCGCAGGATTTTTTAAAAATGTAACTCCTTATTTCAACTCTCTTATTGTTGTTATATAGTTTATTAAAAGATACCTTTACATTAATAGTTTATCAATATCTAAAAACAGCCCTATTCGACGCGTGATTCGAAGTTTTTAGACCCGAAAGTAAGCACGGTCGTGTTTGTCGGTTTCCTTAAATATTTCTGTGTATTCTATGAAAAAATGATAAATAAAGTGTTAGAGAGAGACCACTATGATAAGAATAATAGGTGGCATTGGATAATGAAATATATCAAACCTTCAATTTTAATTGATTTCCAGTATTCCGTAGAAAGTCGCGCGCCATTTTTGTATATCAGAGTTTGCGTTCCAAAGTTTTTGTTCAAATAGAATGTGTGTATGTTGATGTTGGATTGATTGTTCTAAATTAGTATGATGAACCAATTATATGGTTATTTAAATTCAATATCAACGAATTATATATTAATTCAGTTTAAATTTTAATATTTCTCTCCAAATATGCATCCAACGTGGAAAGAGAGTGGATACATTCGGCCAAACTCCAAGCGTCGCCGGGACAGGGTCGAATGGAATGATAAAGGGAAGCCTTTGCCCGCAGTGGGACACAATCTAGCTATAAAATATTATTATACGGAATGGAGCCGCCATCATGGACCGCAAACTTTAGTACATTACGCTAAAGTAAGATCGCGACTGCGAATAATCCGAACATTGAATGATCTACTATTCAGCAAAAACACATTTAGATACGGCTTCCGAACGCGGCTTAAGAGTGGTATAATTCAGGGTCTCTCGACGCTCGTGGGGCAGAATATTCCTTTTCTAATATCTTCAGCTGGGTCCATGGCCGCACTTTATCAATTGTACCCGGCTTCCTAAGTCGTATTCTGATACAAAACTAGTACATATTACAATTGACAAATTTATTGAAATAAAAAAGATTATACTAAAATACATTTTACTTTTAGGTCATCCACCGAAAAGCACGAATGCTGTGGTTTTTTTTTTTTTATTCCGTGATAGAGTGCATGCATAGTTTGTGTCAATAAACCAATAAAAACATCACTAGTGCTAGAGTTAACTTGAAGTTTACATTGAGCGGGCAGGCGGAATGGGGGAGCGAGGCCCGGCAGAGGCAGAGGCAGACGCCGAGCAAGGCAGAGGCCTGTGCGGGCTACATGCCGGGCCAAAGAAAAAAAAAGATAAAAAATCGTACAAATCTTTATTATTATTATAGATTGAAATTGTCAGTATTTATTCCTAAATATTATTCTTGATTGAAATAATAAAATTGTTTATTTTATTTTGTTTTAATTTTCAACCACCACTTACCTACCCTTATTCGTGATTTTAAATCCTATTACCATTTTGATTGTAAGGATTAGCTATCCTACCAGTACCTTTACCTTACAAATCTCGTCGTAATTAAGGATATTTTCTTTAAAAATTTACCATACACTTAATTGGTTTTCAAACCAACACTATAAAAAAGGATAACAGCTTTGCATGTCTCGCTCGCTAAATTTCATTAATGCCAAATCAATAAATAATTAAAAAACTCAGGTATACCAATGTTAACATTTGATAGGACTACGTCATTATATTCCATTCATGTTATTCACGTAGATAGTACCTTATTTATGGCCCCCGCGCTGTTTTAAACCGGTACATCTGTATCAAATATCGTCTGGAAAGAAGTACATGGCGGCACTTTTTTTCAACTTTTTCACCAGTGTTGCCAACTTCGTGGATTTTCCCCAAATCGGTAGTTTGTCCTGGTTGGGACATGTTTTAGTGGATTTTAATGTTTGTGCTGGCAAAAATATTGCAAAGCTCATTACAAATCCTACACATCCTTGTTATTGAAAATATTATTCATATATTGTAATCAAATATCCAAAAATGACTAGGGCGATTCCGGCTTCCGGCGGGTTTCCATACTTTTCTGAATCAAGTATAACAGGCTCACACAATAGGTCCGTTTAAATGTAATATGAATTCCGTGGTGTTTACAGCTGGCTTCTCCGGCTGTAAAAGTCTTTTGGGAGGTCATTTACCTCTTATTTCATGTTTTGTCACCGGCTTTGCACGGAGGAAGTGGACTTATTTATTTCAACTCCTCCTATTAATTTACTTTCGATAATTTGGTGGGTTAAGACAAGTTAGACTCCGGAGACCGCCGGCTCACTGCTGGGTCATTAATTGGGTGCCACGTTGATCCTGGCTTACAGGAGTTGGCGTGCCGGGTGTGGGGCGGGACAGTCTCCTAATCTCCAAAATGTCATTTAACAACTCAATAAATACCCCACATCACATTTATAGTCTCGACCCCACACAAAGAATTAGTCTTGTGTCGTGGGTATCAGGACTCTACACAGACTTTTCGGTCTCACTATATCCAGACCCGAAACAATACTCTACTTCACCAGATTTTGTTTCGGTGCGGGAATCGCACCCGACAATATTATGTTAATATATTAATTAGGAACAGAATATAATAATTAGATTAATGTTAAAAAATGTTTGCAAAAAAAACTGACAATACCAACTGAAAATATGACTACATCTATTGACTGACATCTATTGGGGAATAATGATGTGTTACGCCTTTCATCTGCCCAGCATTAATTGTTTAACAGCGCCATCTACGCTAAATCTAGCGGTACCCGCGTTAATTGTGTAACACGCCTGTCTGCGCCCGTGCCGCCTGTGTTTTCCAACAAATGCGGTCGTAGATTACTTGTATTTCTTTAGTGATTTTGCAATGTAATGACCAGAATTGTTGCTTTTGGCATGAATACGTGTTTAAACTCAGTGTAATGACGTCAAGGAAACATTGAATATTTGAAATAATGCTCGTACTTATACGAATCCTTACTCATCATTCAATAATAAAATTAAATATCTTCCAAATATTGTGATTTCTAGATGTAACAATCAAACATTAGACACTTCGTATTTTATAATACATTATTGTGTTGCCTCCTACTTATTCAATTGAAAATGTTTATATTTTTAATTCATGGTTGTCGATTCGTTTTTGTGTTATTTACTACCCCTCATCTTAGTTTCGTATAAATTTTACATGAATAAGTGTAAAGTCCTGTACCAAATGTCCGAATTTTAATAATCTCTAATTTTTTTATATGGAAGATTTCTATTACTTATAACATAGTACAATGCTTAGTAAATATAATCCATTAAGGGGCTTTACATTTTTCGTCTCTTTGGTACCTCCCATTCAGTTACGCAGTGGGACTTGGTAAATTGTAGCTACGTACAATGATGTTTTAATAAAGATGACGCCTATCCATATGTCGTGACGTTAACAATGTGGTGCTCTGCATATACTACTCATTGTTAATATTTATGACAATTTTAGTGAATGAAACAGAGTATAAGAACGTACGAGACGAAAAGAGATAGCATTGCGCTATCCAAACATCGAATCGAAGCGGTAAAGACAGAAGGGTGACGATACTAAAACTACCTATTGGTTTATAATATATAATATATTAACTTGAGGTTGCTACTTAGTTACCTGTGGTACGCCATCCTGTCACAATCTTTTTTATTTGCTTAACAAACTTGAAAAATAAAATATTATGGTAAGCAGGCCTGCAAAATCGATTCTAAAATATTATTATTTGTTGTATAATGACAGTGGTATACCGCTCGTGGACAAACGAAACCAAGCCCCTTAAATACAAAGCAATGCTTGGCTTCACTGGCTCACCATCCCGAACATAAGATCTTAATTAAGTACAGCGATTACTCGGGCGAGAATGTCTTTGACCGGACATAACCATGTTCTTTAAACGCGTGTGGCGGGGGAAATCGACTTGCGGTGGTACTACCTGGTGGTAAGTATGAGCGACGCCACTGTAACAACCGGTTGGTGCATGTTTGTCATCGTCAATTTTCGTAGATCGGTTTCTCTTCTGATTTAATCTTTGAGTACGCTTTTTGTCCCTATCGCCTTCACCATCTTTGTATTGGCGATCCTTCTTACACATTGCAGTGGGGTTTGCTAATTTAAAAAAAAATTAAATTTGTGGTTTTAATACTTACGTATGTGTGTATGTCCCATTGTTTCATATTTTTTCACCTTGTTTTTAACACTCTTAAAACACACAATTCGAACTTAGACAATATTTTCGAAAAAATTAGTTGCAGCACTGAGGTCTTCTCTGTCGCCGTTGCTATGGACTAGATGAAAACCCCAATTGCCCGAATTCGAACCCCTCACTTTTGAAGTGCTTAATGCGAATCTACGTCGTATTTGTATAATATATCATTGCTATCAGCAAAGTGTACTTATTTCAACTTAAGATGTCTATGTAGAAACTACATTTGTATATTTCGCGAATATTTGAATGAATGATAAATAGTGTTTTCTAATTTGAAGGGTTTTATTTTAATCTACACAAACACTAATATTGACTTGAAAAAAATTACATCACTTGATTATTTGCAAAATTTTATATCACCTAAAATTGAACCCTATTTCATGACAGTAGGTTGCTTTTTGCTTGCAGCACGCTGGCGTTTCCGACTGTCGACCCGCTCGGTCATTGCCAGAGCTTATACCCAAATGGAATGCATTCCGTATCTAAAAGTGAAGCACAAAAATTTGACCTCGAATGACGTTGCGATTGATTGCTCTCCTTTTCTTTCGAGTGAAAATGAAGAAGAAAAGTCATTTTCATTCATTGTCACTCGAAAGAAAAGGATTAGCGAAAAGGATAGCAATTCAGTCGCAACGTCATCGAGGTCAACTGTTGTGCTTCACTTTTAATACGGAATGCAATCTCCATTTGGGTATAAGCTTTTGGTCATGACATTTTTTTGACAGAAAAAACAAACGACAGTCTAGAGGATAGGCGCGTCGGCGTCTTAGTACTACTTGTCTGTGGATACATTATTTTGCAGCGCCGCGGCCCGTGCTTTTCATTTAACGCCTGCAACCAATATGTTTGTGTGCTTGCAAA
>WUWR02000277.1:0-11965 GCA_009982885.2 Hyles vespertilio
AACCGCGAAGTAAAACGCTGCTGTGTCCTTTTGCAAAAAATCGGGCATCAACGCGGTAGGCCTCTGCCTGGGCGCTGCCGGGCATCGTGAATGTCACAACCCACCGTTTGATGAAGACTCGGCCACGTTGGCCCACGCAATGCCGGGCGATCCGGCATTGCTGAACACACTGCTGGCGGCCGGCTATATGCCGGTGGTGAGCTCAATTGGTATAACTGACAGCGGCGACCTGATGAACGTCAACCGCTGACCAGCGGCGACCGCACTGGCCCTCGACGCTGGGCGCTGATCTGGTCCCTGTTGTCAGAATACGTCAGTGGTTATTCTCGACGGCAAAAAGGGTCCTCGCAATTCGAGAGATGACCGCCGACAAAGCTGAGCAGCTGATTTACTCAGGGCATTATTACCGACGGCATTGATTGTGAAAGTGCACGCTGCCTTGAATGCAGCGCGTACCCTGGGCCGCCCGGTGGATATTGCCAGCTGGCGTCACGCTGAGCGGCTTGCCTGACCTGTTTAACGGCGTGTCGATTGGGCACCCCGGATTCTCGCTTACGACTCTGATTCAAGGATTACGAATGCAAACTCAAAACATCAAAAAAAATCGTTTCTGGCTTACTCCGGTGGTCTTGATACTTCGGCATCTTCCATGGCTGAAAGAGAACTACGGCGGCTGTGAAAGTCGTCGCTTTTGTCGCAGATATCGGTCAGGAGCGCGGCGATCTGGAAGGTGTAGAGAAGAAAGCCCTGCCGTCCGGCGCATCTGAATGCCACGTGGTTGACCCTCGTGAAGAGTTCATCAGCGACTATGTCTCATCCGGTGCTGCAGACTGGCGCCCTCTATGAGGCACTTATCTGCTGGGCACTTCAATGGCGCGTCCCTATCATCGCTAAAGCACAGGTTGAGCTGGCGCTGAAAGTGGGTGCGGATGCGCTGTGTCACTGCGCTACCGGTAAAGGGAATGACCAGGTGCGTTTCGAAACCACCTACACCAGCGCTGGCACCGCAGCTGAAAGTGGTGGCACCGTGGCGTGAATGAACCTGCGTTCACGTGAAGCGCTGCTTGGACTACCTGAAAGAGCGCACATTCCGACCACCGCGTCACTGGAGAAAATCTACAGCCGCGACGAGAACGCCTGGCACATCTCCACCGAAGGTGGCGTGCTGGAAAGCCCGGCCAATGCACCGAATAAAGATTGCTGGGTCTGGACTGTCGATCCGCTGGAAGGCCCCTGACCAGCCTGAAGAAGTGACCGTAACCGTGGAAAAAGGTCGGGGTTGTGGCGGTTAACGGCGAAAAACTGAGTCCGTTCCAGTGCCTGGAAAAACTTAACGTGGCTGGGCGCCAACATGGCGTCGGCCGTATCGATATCGTTGAAAACCGTCTGGTAGGGAGTAAATCCGCGGCTTGCTACGAAACCCCTGGCGGCACCATCATGGTCAATGCGCTGCGTGCGTTGAGCAACTGGTGCTGGATCGCGATAGCTTCAAATGCGTGAGCAGCTCGTCCACGAGATGTCCTATGTGGTTTATGACGCCGCTGGTTCGCCCCGCTGCGTAAGTCGATTCAGGCTGCTGCCGAATCGCTGGCGGAAGAGGTTAACGGTGAAGTGGTGCTGCAGCTCTACAAAGGCCAGGCGACAGCCACCCAGAAGCGTTCCGCGAACAGCCTCTACTCAGAAGAGTTCGCCACCTTCGGTGAAGATGAAGTGTACGATCACCGGTCATGCGGGCGGCTTTATCCGTCTGTTCTCGCTCTCTTCGCGTATCCGCGCCCTGAACGAGCAGGAAGAAGTAATTTTCAGGCGAGGTGCGCCTCGCCTCACAGTTTCATTTCAGGGGCGGCATTTATGCCGCCCCTTGTTTAACGATTCAGAGGAGTTTTCACATGGCACTTTGGGGTGGACGGTTTACTCAGGCAGCGGATCAACGTTTTAAACAGTTCAATGACTCGCTTGCGCTTCGATTACCGCCTGGCAGAGCAGGACATCATTGGCTCTGTTGCCTGGTCCAAAGCGCTGGTGACGGTAAATGTCCTGACTCAGGATGAGCAGCAGCAGCTGGAAGCGGCCCTGAAATACGTTACTGGATGAAGTCCGTGAGGATCCTGAGCAGATTCTGCAGAGCGACGCCGAAGATATCCACAGCTGGGTTGAAGGCCAGCTGATCGACAAGGTGGGCGCGCTGGGCAAAAAACTGCACACCGGACGTAGCCGTAACGATCAGGTCGCGACGATCTTAAGCTGTGGTGCAAGGTGCGATTGAGGCGCTGCTGGGTGCCACCCGTGATCTGCAGCAGGCGCTGGTGGTCACCGCCGAAGCCAATCAGGGATGCGGTGATGCCGGGCTACACGGCATCTGCAGCGTGCGCAGCCGGTGACGTTTGCGCACTGGTTGCCTGGCCTACGTTGAAATGCTGGCGCGTGACGAGAGCCGTCTGCAGGATACGCTGAAGCGGCTCGATGTCAGCCCGCTGGGCTGTTGGCCGCATGGCCGGTACCGCGTATGAGATCGATCGTCAGCAGCTGGCTGGCTGGCTGGGCTTTGCTTCTGCCACGCGCAACAGTCTGGATACCGTATCAGACCGCGATCACGTGCTGGAGCTGCTTTCTGACGCTGCCATCGGCATGTGCATCTGTCGCGCTTCGCCGAAGATATGATCTTCTTCAACACCGGTGAAGCGGGCTTTATCGAACGTCAGATAAAGTGGACCCTCCGGCTCATCGCTGATGCCGCAGAAGAAAAAACCCGGATGCGCTGGAGCTGATTCGCGGCAAGTGTGGCCGGGGTGCAGGGCGCGCTGACCGGCATGATGATGACGCTGAAAGGTCTGCCGCTGGCGTACAACAAAGATATGCAGGAAGACAAGAGGGGCTGTTTGACGCGCTCGACACCTGGCTCGACTGTCTGGCATATGTCAGTTTCTGGTGCTGGATGGCCCTGCAGGTTTAAACGCCCGCGCTGCCAGGAAGCGGCTGACACGGGTTACGCAAACTCCACTGAACTGGCTGACTATCTGGTCGCCAAAGGCGTGCCGTTCCGTGAAGCACACCATATCGTCGGGGAAAGTAGTGGTTGCCGCCATCGGGCAGGGCATGGCGCTGGAAGCGCTGTCGCTGGCACAGCTTGCAGCAGTTCAGTGCGGTGATTGCGAGGATGTCTATCCCATTCTGGCGCTGCAATCCTGTCTGGATAAGCGTAATGCGCAGGGCGGCGTCTCGCCACAGCAGGTTGCGCGTGCCATCGGTGACGCAAAGCAGCGTCTGGCGTAATTAACAGGTAAAAAAAAGCGTGGCACATTAAATGCCACGCCAACCTCTAGCTTCAGAATTACTCATTTTATAGGCACATCATCAAAGCGCCTGCTCTCCCGGCCGACGCTCAGATTCCTCTACGCTGACAGCAAATATTGCTGCAGATCCTCACTGCCGCCAATGTGACGACCTCCCATGAAGATCTGCGGTACCGTCGCCCGGCCTGAAACGGCGCGCAGACTCACGGTTGTTGCATCCTGTCCCAGCACGATCTCTTCGTACTGAAATACCATGATCCATCAGCATCTGTTTTGCCTGGGTGCAGAAGGTGCAGCCAGGTTTAGTGAAGATTGAGACCGACTCCTGAGCTTTACCTCGGGCGCCAGATAGCGCAGCATGGTGTCGGCATCAGAGACCTCAAATGGGTCGCCCGGCTTGTTGGGCTCAACAAACATTTCTCTACCACGCCGTTACGCACCAGCATCGAGTAGCGCCATGAACGTGGGCCAAAGCCGAGATCGGCTTTCTCAACCAGCATCTCCATGCCGCGGGTAAACTCGCCGTTGCCATCAGGGATAAAGGTAATGTTGTCTGCGCGCTGTTCTGCTTTCCAGGCGTTCATCACAAACGTGTCATTCACCGAGACGCACAGAATGCTGTCCACACCCTGCTGGGCAAAACAGACCCGCTAATTCGTTGTAAACGCGGCAGATGGCTGGAGGAGCAGGTCGGTGTGAATGCGCCCGGCAGTGGAAAAAACGATGACCGTTTTGTCTTTTAAACAGCGCTTCAGTGGTGACATCGACCCAGCGATCGCCCTGACGTGGGTGAAAAGTCACTGACGGAAATAGCTTTACCTTCCTGACCTTGCAAACATTTTTTTCTTCCTGACATACGCGTTCCATTGATGTGCGCATTATTCCAACCACCCTTGATAGGGCCAATCGTTCATTGCTATTCTATCTATCGCCACGGTCTATCGTGGCTTGGAGGGTAATAATGAATATTCGTGATCTTGAATATCTGGTTTCGCTTGCTGAACACCGTCATTTCCGCCGTCTGCGGATGCGTGTCATGTCAGTCAGCCGACGTTTAAGCGGGCAGATCCGTAAGCTGGAAGATGAGCTGGGTGTGATGCTGCTGGAGCGCACCAGCCGTAAAGTGCTGTTCACCCAGGCAGGTTTGCTGCTGGTGGATCAGGCGCGTACGGTGCTGCGTGAAGTGAAAGTGCTGAAAGAGATGGCCAGTCAGCAAGGGGAAGCGATGTCAGGTCCGCTGCATATCGGCCTCATCCCGACCCACCGCGCCCTACTTATTGCCACAGATTATCCCGACGCTGCACCAGACATTCCCGAAACTGGAGATGTATCTGCACGAAGCGCAGACGCAGCAGCTGCTGCACAGCTCGATAGCGGCAAGCTGGACTGCGCGATTATCGCGCTGGTCAAGAGAGCCAGGCCTTTATCGAAGTGCCGTTGTTTGATGAGCCGATGAGCTGGCAGTCTATGCCGATCATCCCTGGTGCGAAATCGCGACCGGGTGCCTATGTCCGATCTGGCAGGCGAGAAAATTGCTTATGCGGGAAGATGGGCACTGTCTGCGTGACCAGGCGATGGGGTTCTGCTTTGAGGCGGGCGCCGATAAGATACCCATTTTCCGTGCGACCAGTCTGAGACGCTTGCGCAATATGGTGGCGGCAGGCAGCGGGATTACGCTGTTTACCGGCGCTGGCAGTCCCACCGGAGCGTATCCCGCGACGGCGTCTGCTATCTCACCTGCTACAAACCGGTGCCACAGCGTAACAATTGCGCTGGTCTATCGTCCGGGTTCACCTCTGCGCAGCCGTTATGAACAACTGGCAGAGGCGATTAAAACCCACATGCAGCACTATTTCGACGCTGCGTTAAAACAGGCGGTTAAGCCGTTTAAACGCCGCAACGCGATAGGCTTCGGCCATGGTCGGATAGTTTAAAGGTGGTGTTCACGAAGTACTCAATCGTGTTGCCACCGTTTTTCTGCTCCATGATCGCCTGACCGATGTGAATAATCTCGGCGGCACGTTCACCAAGCAGTGAATTCCCAGAATCTCTTTGGTTTTCCCGATGGAACAGAATCGTCAGGCTGCCACGTTCATGCCAACGATCTGCGCTCGCGCCAGATGTTTGAACTGCGCGCGGCCCACTTCGTAAGGCACCTTCATTGCCGTCAGCTGCTGCTCGGTTTTACCCACGGAGCTGATTTCCGGAATGGTGTAAATCCCGGTTGGGATATCTTCAATCAGGTGCGCTGACGCTTCCCCTTTGATTATCGCCTGAGCGGCAATATCGGCCCTGATCGTAGGCGGCTGAGGCCAGGCTTGGATAGCCAATACGTCTCCGACGGCATAAATGTGCGGCTGAGCCGTCTGATACATGCTGTTCACTTTCAGCAGGCCACGACCATCCGCTTCCAGACCCAACATTTTCCAGCGACAGCGAATCGGGTGTTGCCGGGCGGCCGTTCGCGTAAAGCAGACAGTCGGCTTTCACTTTCTTACCCGACTTCAGATGCATGATGACGCCATTCTTCCACCCCTTCGATCTTCTCAAACTCTTCGTTGTGACGAATCACCACGCGCTGTTCCAGAAGTGTTAAGAGAGAGAGTCAGACATCTCCTGATCAAGAAACCGCCAGCAGGCGATCGCGGGTGTAATCAGGTCAACTTTGACGTTCAGGCCACGGAAAATCGACGCATATTCACAGCCAATCACGCCCCGCGCCCATAAATAATGCGTGGCCCGGTTCGTGGTGCAGATTGAGAATAGAGTCGGAGTCATAAACGCGGTGGATGGGTAAAGTTCGACATTGTCAGGATGGTAAGGTCGTGAACCACAGGCGATAACAAACTTCTCTGCCGTCAGCGTCTCACGCGGGCCATCCGGTTGCTCAATCTCAATGGGTGTTGGCATCAACAAAAGCGCATCGCCCTGATAAAGTTCACAAACGGTTACGCTCGTAGAAGCCCGACGCATGGCTGTCTGCTGGCTGACTCACGTTTCAGTGTGATTGAGAATGTCGGCAAAAGAGGAGGCGAAGCAGTCGGGTATGAATCGCCTGTAGAGCGGATTTTGGTTTTTGAATTCAATAATGCGACTGACGGCGTGGCGAGGGCTTTAGAAGGGATGGTGCCCCAGTGCGTACAACCGCCGCCGATGTTGTGGTAGCGTTCGATCACGGCGATGCGCGCTCCCTGTTTTACCATCCCCATCGCCGCCCCTTCACCGCCGGGCCCTGAGCCAATCACAATGGCATCGTAATCGTAAGACTTTTGCATACCGATACGTCCTATTATTATACATTTTTACAACGAGATTCTAACATCTCGTCGCGCACTTCTGAATTCTATCAGCGATTTTCATCACATTTGACAAAGAGTGAGGTTCAACAGGCGGTGACAAAGATTGCCAATCTGTACGCTGAAAATTTTGTTATAGTGCCTGCTTAACACCGCTAAAGGCAGAGAGAATGGGCGTCAGAGCGCAACAAAAAAGAACGTACACGACGTACACTGATTGAAGCCGCCTTCAGTCAGCTCAGCGCCGAGCGCAGTTTTGCCAGTCTGAGTTTGCGGAGGTTGCCCGTGAAGCAGGGATTGCACCTACCTCCTTTTATCGTCATTTCAAGGATGTTGATGAGCGTGGGCCTGACGATGGTAGATGAAAGCGGGCTGATGTTGCGACAGCTGATGCGCCAGGCGCGCCAGCGTATTGCCAAGGCGGCAGCATCATTAAAACCGTCGGTGTCGACCTTTATGGAGTTTATCGGCAACAATCCCAATGCTTTCCGCCTGTTACTGCGTGAACGTTCCGGCACCTCTGCCGCTTTCGTGCCGCCGTGGCGCGTGAAATTCAGCACTTTATCGCTGAACTGGCCCGATTATCTTGAGGTCGAAAATCGCATGCCCGCGCAGTTTTAACCGAAGCGCAGGCTGAAGCGATGGTGACCATTGTTTTCAGCGCCGGTGCAGAAGCACTGGATGTTGATGGCTGAGCAGCGACGTAAGCTTGAGGATCGGCTGGTGTTACAGCTGCGTATGATCGCCAAAGGCGCTTATTACTGGTACCGCCGGGAGCAAGAGCGACTGGCGGCCACCCTGGAAAAACCCGATGAGCAATGAGTAAGGATCAGTCCATGACCCACCCAGGTACTCGCGATAAAGCACACTGTACTGCTTTTATTACCGGCTTAGCAATTAACGGCTCGTTTTTCTGTGCTGTTCAGCGCCTTTGTTCCATTTTCGATTTTTCCGCTGATTGCGCTGGGTCTGGCGGCCTGGTGTCTGCATCAGCGTTACCTCAACACCAATATGCCGGACGGTATGCCAGGACTGGCAGCGGCGTTTTTCCTGCTGGGGATTCTGGTTTATAGCGCGCTGGTGCGGGCAGAATACCCGGATATTGGCTCCAACTTCGTTCCCACCGTTCTGATGGTAGCGCTGGTGTTCTGGATTGCGACGCGTTTTAAGCGCAAGCGTAATCAGTAGTGATAAAAAACGGGAACCTCAGGGTTCCCGTTTTTGTTTACGCTTTACGTGTCAGCAGGACACCGCATTCCATATGGTGGGTATAGGGGAACTGATCAAACAGCGCCAGCCGCGTCACATCGTGCGTTTCCGCCAGCGTCTGCAGATTGTTGCTGAGGGTCTGCGGATTGCAGGAGATATAAAGGATGCGCGGATACGCCCTGCCACCATTTTCACCGTCTCTTCATCCAGTCCGCTGCGCGGCGGATCGACAAAATCGTCTCGCATTCGTAGCTGGTCAGGTCAATCCCTTCCAGACGATTAAAGCTGCGCACGCCATTCATCGCCTGGGTAAACTCTTCCGCCGCCATACGAATGATCTGCACGTTAATCAATCTGGTTCACGGCAATATTGTATTGTGCTGACGCAACAGAGGGCTTGGCGATCTCAGTCGCCAGAACGCGGCGGAAATTGCGTGCCAGCGCCAGCGAGAAGTTGCCATTACCGCAGTAGAGTTCCAGCAGGTCGCCCTGTGAATTCTGCGTCACGTCCAGCGCCCACTCCAGCATCTGAATATTCATCGCCGCGTTAGGCTGGGTTAAAAACTGTTTTCGACCTGACGATAGATAATCTCGCGACCCGCTACCCGGCAGACACTCATCAACGTAGGTCGCGATCCCAGACAGATTTTGGTTTTGGTGGCGCGACCAATCAACTGCACATCCAGCCCTTCTGCGCGAAGCTGATCACGCAGCGCCGCGGCTGCCTGCTGCCACTCATCATCCAGTTTGCGGTGATAGAGCAGCGAAATCACAATCTGATTGCTCAGGGTCGAAAGATAGTCGATCTGGAACAGTTTATGACGCAGGGTACGGTTATCACGGATCGCGGCGATCATCTTTGGCATCAGCTGATTGATCAGCTGGCTGGGCCGCCGGGAACTGATCAACACGGATCCGCTCGCGTGTCTGCTGATCAAAGATGATGTGATAGATATCATCGCCGTCGTGCCACAGGCGGAATTCGGCGCGCATCCGATAGTGGCTGACCGGTGAACGGAACACCTCCACGTCGGGCGCAGCAAACGGTGTCATCATCGTCTCTAAACGACTGACTTTTTCCGCCAGCTGTGCGTCATAGTCTTCAATGGGGAGATGTTCGGGTGTCATGAGCAATCCTGATTAATAGCTTACCAGCGGGCGATTGTAGGCATTCACTTGCTGATGTCCAGTCCCGCAGCGAGAAGATGTTTGGCAGTCTGGACTTCCGTATCTCCACTCCGTAGACTGCAGACGCCGGCCTCAAGCCCGAGTTAATAGGGAATCCAGTGTGAATCTGGAGCTGACGCGCAGCGGTAAGGAATGTCGTGATGAGTGCAATTGCAGACACTGTCCTGTGGGATGGGAAGTCATCATCACTTATGGTTCCCAGCCCGAAGACCTGCCGGTGTAACGTCGCTACTCGTACAATCATCGCGTGCTATTGATTGTCGGCCTGCGGCATCCTGCTTCGTCTTATGGATGCGATAAAAATGACAAAAAAAACTGCTTCCGCTGTTCGCTCTGAGCGCAACGGCGATTTCTCTCTGGGCGCAATACGGTTTTGCTCAGGGGAATGATGATACGCAAATAGTCCACCGCCAACCGTTTTGCTGAACCTGTTTCAGGTGTGCTGCACCCACCACCGTTGTCACACGTGATGAGATTGATCGCTGGCAGGCCAAAAGCCTGACGGATGTGATGCGCCGCCTGCCGGGTGTCGATGTTGCGCAAAGTGGCGGGTTAGGGCAGCAGAGTTCGCTGTTTATTCGGGGCACCGAATCGAGACATTACTGATCCTGATTGATGGTATCCGGCTTAATCAGGCGGGCATCACCGGTTCGTCTGACCTCAGCCAGATCCCGCTGTCACTGGTGCAGCGCATCGAATATATTCGCGGCGGCGCGTTCTGCAGTCTACGGTTCCGATGCGATTGGCGGCGTGGTGAATATCATTACGGGCCGATTCGCAACCTGGCACCACGCTGACGGCGGGTGTCGGGTCCAACGGCTATCAATCCTACGACGGCTCAACCCAGCAGATGCTGGGCGATGCGACAAAGCTCACCCTGGCAGGCAACTACACCTATACCAAAGGGTATGACGTGGTGGCGGGTTATCCCAATGACTTTAGCCCGGCGCAGCACGATCGCGACGGCTTCATGAGCAAAACCCTGTATGGCAACCTTGAGCATCAGTTCAGCGATGAGCTCAGTGGTTTTGTGCGCGGCTACGGGTTTGATAACCGCACCGCCTACGACGGTTCATACACCTACGATAATAATTTCCAATATTATCGGGCTGGCGGATACCCGCCAGCTCTACAGCCAGACCTGGGACACCGGGTTACGCTTCAATCGTGACTTCTACTCTACCCAGCTCATCGCCAGTTATGGCCATACCAAAGACATCAACTACGAATCCGCGCAATGGTCGCTACGGTGCCGCGTCCACCTTTGATGATGTCACCCAGTACAATCTGCAGTGGGGCAACACCGTGCAGGTGGGGCAGGGGGCGATCAGCGCGGGTGTCGACTGGCAGAAAGAGACGACCGAGCCGGGCACGAACTATTTGTCAGATAGTTATGAGCAGCGTAATACCGGTCTCTACCTGACCGGCCAGCAGCAGTTTGGCAGCGTCACCCTTGAAGGTGCGGTACGCGGTGACGACAACAATCAGTTTGGCTGGCATAACACCTGGCAGACGGCGGCCTCATGGGAGTTTATCTCCGGCTACCAGCGCGTTCGCCTCTTATGGCACCGCTTTTAAAGCACCTAATCTGTCGCAGGTTTACAGCCCGGTTTATGGCAATCGCGACCTCGATCCTGAAAAAGTAAGCAGTGGGAAGGCGGTTTTGAAGGGCTGAGCGGACCGGTGAACTGGCGTGTGTCGGCTATCGCAACGACATCGATAATCTGATTGATAATGATCCGGCGACTTTCCGTTACTACAACATTAAGCAGGCCCGCATTAAAGGCGTTGAAGCGACTGCAGGATTCGACACCGGGCCGCTGGCGCATCAGCTCTCTTATGATTATGTCGACGCACGGGATGGCAGCACCGATCAGCCGCTCGTACGCCGGGCTAAGCAGCAGGTGAAATATCAGCTCGACTGGACGCTGTATGAGTTTGACTGGTCAGTTACCTACCATTATCTGGGTGACCGTTATGATACTGACTTTAACAGCTCTCCCAGCCGTCGCGTGAAGTTAGGGGGCGTCAGCCTGTGGGATCTCGCCGTCTCATATCCTGTCACTTCACAACTCACGGTTCGTGGTAGAATTGCCAACCTGTTCGATAAAGATTACGAGACAGTGTATGGCTATCAGACACCAGGACGAGAGTATTACCTCAGCGGCAGCTACAACTTCTGATTTGCGTCCCACCGTGCTGGTGTTTGATTCCGGCGTCGGTGGGCTTTCTGTCTATGATGAGGTCCGTCAGCTGTTGCCGGATCTTCATTATCTTTACGCCTTCGATAACGCTGGCTTCCCTTACGGTGAGAAAAGCGAGACTTTCATTGTGGATCGGGTGGTCGCTATCGTTGAGGCCATTACCCGCAGCTATCCTCTCTCGTTAGTGATCATCGCCTGTAATACGGCCAGCACCGTTTCATTGCCCGCTTTACGTGAACGTTTTGCCTTTCTGTCGTGGGGGTGGTTCCGGCGATTAAACCGGCCGCGCGCCTGACGCGAAATGGTGTAGTGGGCTTGCTGGCGACGCGTGCCACGGTGCGCCGTCCTTATACCCATGAGCTGGTGTCGCAGTTTGCCGGTTCCTGCAAGATAGAGATGCTGGGATCAGCGGAGCTGGTTGAACTGGCAGAAGCGAAGCTCCATGGTGCGGAAGTTGCTCTGGATGAGGTGCGCCGTATTGTTCAGCCGTGGCTGCGGATGGCGGAACCACCGGACACGGTCGTTTTAGGCTGTACGCACTTTCCTTTACTGCGCGAAGAGTTGCAGCAGGTGTTTACCGGAAGGGACGCGTCTGATTGATTCCGGTGCGGCAATTGCACGACGCACAGCCTGGCTGCTGAGCATGAAGCACCTGAAGTGCATTCATCGCAGCAGAACGTTGCATTTTGTACGGAGCTGGATGGCGAAGCGGTACAATTATCACCCGTTTTACAGCGTTATGGCTTCCCGTTGCTGGAAAAACTGGCGCTTTAGC